>JANKYE010000009.1:10377627-10392827 GCA_032467995.1 Erythroxylum dillonii | reverse complement strand
AATAATAACATAATTCAAAATTGTAAACAAATTATTGCAACAATTATAAAATAATCAATTAATTACATGTATTATTCTTATTATATTTCGTCATTAACACTATTTTCTGTTCTGTCCCTTGCAACCAAACACATTTTGTATTCAGGACGAAGACAAAAATCTCTGTTCTGTTCACCGCAACCAAACATCTAACTGTCTTCAATTCTTGTTCTGTCCCGTCCTGTCCTGTCCTGTCCTATCCTGTCCCGTCCTTATCTACTGAAGATGCTAACCAAACGCTACGTTACATACTGCAATTGGCCTCCAAGCCATTGATTAAGTAGCCTTTCCTTTTTCCGTTTCTCTCTTCAGGAAAGGAACAATTTCGTCCGATTTTTAAGTGGGTTGCTAATTTTGATTTTAAGGGTCAATTTAGGATGTTTCTCGGATATAAAGTCCAAAGGATGTCAAAACCAAACCAGAATTCAGGTAATTTGTGTAGCAGATGTTTCTCGGATACAAAGTCCAAAGGATGTCAAAACCAAACCAGAATTCAGGTAATTTGTGTAGCAGTAAACGTGAAAGACATGCAGAGGACAAACTGTTTTGACCTGCGCAGATCTCGAGAACAATAGGACGAGAGTTAGCTTGTTCGCGACGCAGAAGCACGTGTGTTGCAGATTGTGGACCTTACCTTACCGCCATTTGGTTAATAAAATTCGACACAAACAAATAGCTGCAGTGAGGTTGTTAGAAAAACAGAAAAGGGTTCTTCTTCCCCGCAATGATACGTATGGTACAGTTTTGGCCTTTTTAGTACGTTCTAAACGAAGGAGCGTAAATGGCGGATCAAGAGCAGCAGTTATACAACATGAGTGACGTACATAAATTTAGTGTTTAAAAGACATTTCATAGCATAGGGCCGAGATTACATTTTGTTTTCCGTTTGTTTATTTATTATCTTATTAATTAAAATTTAAAACACAAAAACTAAAATAAAAAAGTAAGCTTCCAAAAAGGTCTTTATTTAAAAAGAAAAATTTACGAAGTTGAAAAAAAACACTAAATAAAATAGTGCAGTTATTTAATTATTTTGTGTTGATATAGTAAGGAAGGGATTTTCAGTTGAGAATAAAAGAAAAAAATTAGCTAAAATAGGTAATAATTTCTTGTTTCAATCTTCTAGTTTTGGCAAGAAAGTTGAGGATGAGGTTTTGTTTGTTACGTAGAATAATGGAATAATAATAAGAATTGCATGATTATAATTTGTGCAAACAAACCGAAAAAGTGGGAACATTTATGCATATTTTATGTGCTTTTATAACAAATAGGCAAATCTAGTAGGACTTCGACGTATCTGTGTCGGAGATTAGGATATATTTATTTAGATGTTAAGTTTTTAATAAAATAAAATGACTTAAAATAGAATGAGACGTAAATAAATATAATAATAATAAATTATTGTTTGAAATAAATAAAAAAGTTTTTAATGTAATACAGTAAGAAAACTTACATGAGGTGTCAAATGTTCACATTTATAAAAACTTCTAAGAAAATGAGGAGAGAAAAGAAAAGGAATCCCAAGAAGGGAGGCTGAGAATATTTGACCCTCCCCAACCCCAAGCCAAAGCCAACAATCACTCCCTCCCAATGGTAAAGTTATCTTTATTTACAGAAATACAAAATTGGATAAGGAACTTAATTTAGAAAATCCCTTTACATATGAAATGAAAGCCAAACTGGAAAACAAAAGAAACTAGAAAGACCATCACCATCATCACACTTCCTCCCACTTTCTCTTCTGTGCATCTCCATTTACGACCATCGCATTCTTCTTCCGTTAAGCTCTATCTCACTTCTCAATTTCCAGGTGCGTTCTCCTTTTTAACATTTTCTTTTTCTGCGCATTCTGTACGTAGTAATGTACAATTCCAGCTCTACAGTAAGTTTCTTTTCTTTTGGATGCAAAATGCCAATAAAATGACCTTTTTCTTGCCCTAGATTCTGCTGCTGCTACACCTACGATCCGATCTCCGTACTCTTACCGACCTTTTTCTTCTTTTTTGCATAAATTGCTTTTTTTTGTTTTTTATTTTAATTACTGAATTCCACCTCTCACTCACTTTCATGTCCGATCGCTCCTCTCTCTCTCTCTATATATATACATATGTTTATGAACAACTGCATGTATCTAGCCATCGTTTTCTATTAGGCGCTACTTGTGCATGAAGGATCTCGTTTATTGTCGTTGTAGAGTGTGTTTGGGTGGTTATGCGAGGGGCTATAGTATTGGCCGAGAGCTGGCGCCGAGCAATTCATTTGTTTGTGTTCTGAGGACGGAGAGGTGAGGATTGTGGCTGTGGAGGTCGGAGGATGGTGTTTTTGGATTGCTGCCGATGATCCTGCTCGTTTTCAAATAGCTACAAGGAGGGAGTTCTCTGGCATCTGCATTTTCAGCGAGGTTTTTTCGTTTCTATTTTAATAATTCCTTGTTATTTGATTGGCTTTTTTAGATTTTCAGTCCTCAAGTTTTAGGGGGTGCCTTCTGGTAAATGGACGTAGCTATGTCATTCTTCTTCTTCTACTACCTTTTTTTTTTTTTTGTTATGCTGGAAATTTTAATTATGGGTGCTAAGCAAGGCTTTGAATTTTGGAAATTACCACACTGGTGTATTCTTTTCCTCTTAGCTGCTTGTTTTTATTTTTTAATTTTGTTTGAGATGGTCTCCTCGAGATTGGTTAGTGACATTAGGTAACTTGGGTCTGATTATTTGAATTTTGATCTGCTTATTGAAAACAAAAATTGCCTGTTCTGATTACTGACTAGTTCACAGTTTTACTCCATTACTGCATGTGAACTCTTATCTCATGTACTGGTTTTTCTTATCTCCTGTTTGGCTTCTCCCTGTTATTTCAATCTACTGACAGTTGGTTACTTTGCAACAGTTCAATTGGAGTTGCAGTGTATTCATAAGTTGGTGCAGATGTCAAAGTCTCCCTCCTGTAACCTTCAAGAATTGAAGCCCTCATCTACTTCTCTGGCTTGGTTAGTGCCCTTCAAGTTGGAGTTAATTATTTGCTGTTGCAAATTAAATTTCTGTAACACCCAGTATTTTAATCATGGGAAAGGAAACAATGAGGGGAAATGCACCGGAATGGACTTTCTTTGGACTTAATAGAGTTAAAGAGTGCATAATAATTTAATAAAAACTTCAGTCTGAGTTAAAAGTGATACTGGATTTAAAGGTCCATCTATTGCTTATCGTGTATGAAATGTTGCTACTTTCAGGGAGTTGAATGGGAAACCAACAAATGACAGCCAAGAAAAAACAATGAATACGGTTTCTGGCTTTGTCGAAAAGCTACATGCCAAAATATCTCCATCACATGCAAAGGAACTTACAACTACTTCTCAGGCTAGGTTAGTGACATTCTCTAAAATAAAAAGTTACTGAATATTATATCTTTGCAGTGGGTTATTTATTTTCTTTAATGGCCTGCATGAAAATGGGGGCATTAAAACATAGCATAGGAAAATATGCTAGAAATGTGTCTTCTAATGACCCAATCACTGAATTGCAAAACCATTTAATCTGAACTTGAATGAGTGCCTGACTTATAAAAGATTTAGAGCTTTAGCTTGTAAGATTTGTTGTTAATTTTGGGAAATTGTGTTCACATTACATTCAGGGAATCAAATGGAGAAACAGAGGTTGACAACCCTGAAAATACAATGGTTACAGTTGCTGGTTTTATTGAGAAGCTTCATGCCAAAGTATCTTCAGCACATGAGAAAGAACTTATCACAGCACGATTGCTTGGTCTTGTCAGAGGAAGAAAAGAAGCTAGGGCAGTCATTGGATCCCATTCACAAGCAATGCCTTTGTTCATATCAATTTTAAGGAATGGTACTACTGGAGCAAAAGTAAATGTTGCCGCAACTCTAAGTCTCCTATGCAAAGATGATGAATTACGAGTAAAGGTACTTCTTGGGGGGTGCATCCCACCTTTACTCTCTCTTCTGAAGTCTGAATTTATTGAAGCTAGGAAGGCAGCAGCAGAGGCAATATATGAAGTTTCTTCTGGTGGGCTGTCAGATGACCATGTTGGTAAGAAAATATTTGTTACAGAAAGTGTAGTACCAACTCTATGGCATCAGCTCAATCCAAAGAGCAAGCAGGACAAAGTTGTGCAGGGATTTGTCACTGGGGCATTGAGAAATCTTTGCGATAGTAAGGACGATTTTTGGCAAGCAACACTCATGACTGGAGGAGTGGAGATCATTGTGGGCCTTTTGTCTTCTGATAATGCTGCTACGCAGTCAAATGCAGCTTCTCTCTTGGCCCGTCTGATGCTTGCTTTCAGTGATAGCATTCCCAAAGTAATTGATTCTGGAGCCATCAAAGTTTTGCTTCTACTTGTTGGTCAGAAAAATGATATTTTCGTTCGTGCCAGTGCTGCTGATGCATTGGAAGCTCTTTCCTTCAAGTCAGTAAGTGCTAAGAAAGCTATTATAAATGCAGATGGCATTTATATTCTCATTGGGGCTGTTGTTGATCCTTCTAAAGAGGGTATGCAAGGAGAGGCTGCCCAGGCTCTGCAGGCTCATGCGTCACAAGTGTTGGCAAATATATCTGGTGGCATGTCCGCTTTGATTCTACATCTTGGAGAGCTGTCATGTGCCCCTCGCTTATCAGCACCAGTTGCTGATATAATAGGAGCACTTGCTTATGTTTTGATGATCTTTGAACAAAAGTCTAGTGTGGATAGTGAACCTTTTGATGCTTCAAAGATAGAGAACATACTGGTAAAGCTACTGAAACCTCGTGATAACAAACTAATTCAAGAGCGTGTTCTTGAGGCTATGGCAAGTCTTTATAGCAATAGCTACCTGTCAAGATTTATTGATCATGCAGAAGCTAAGAAGGTTCTTATTGGACTCGTAACGATGGCTGTTGGGGATGCTCAAGAGGGTCTAATACTTTCTGTAACCAGCCTATGCCGTGATGGAATAGGCATTTGGGAAGCCATTAGAAAGAGAGAAGGAATTCAGTTACTGATATCATTGTTGGGCTTATCCAGTGAACAGCATCAAGAGTATGCTGTTTGGTTCCTGGCAATCTTGACAGACCAGGTTGATGATAGCAAGTGGGCA
The DNA here is from genome assembly GCA_032467995.1 of Erythroxylum dillonii. Taxonomy (NCBI): domain Eukaryota; kingdom Viridiplantae; phylum Streptophyta; class Magnoliopsida; order Malpighiales; family Erythroxylaceae; genus Erythroxylum; species Erythroxylum dillonii. The sequence goes on along the minus strand of JANKYE010000009.1, from coordinate 10,387,693 downwards.
ATTACTGCTGCTGGAGGCATTCCTCCACTGGTGCAACTATTAGAGATTGGGTCTCAGAAAGCAAGGGAAGATGCTGCACATGTGCTTTGGAATCTGTCTTGTCATAGTGAAGATATCCGAGCTTGTGTTGACAGTGCAGGTGCCGTTCCAGCATTTTTATGGCTTTTAAAAAGTGGTGGACCTAAAGGTCAAGAAGCTTCAGCTATGACACTGATGAAGCTTATCCAAACATCTGATTCTGCAACAATTAATCAGTTATTAGCTCTGCTCCTAGGAGACACACCTAGCTCAAAGGCCCATGTAATAAAAGTTATTGGTCATGTGCTTACAATGGCATCATATGAGGATCTTTTGCACAGGGGTTCTGCAGCAAATGAGGCATTAAGTTCTCTTGTCCAGGTTCTGAGCTCAAATAATGAAGAGACGCAAGAGTATGCAGCTTCTGTCCTTGCTGATTTATTGAGCACACGGCAAGATATCTGTGATAGTCTTGCAACTGATGACATTTTGCAACCTTGCATGAAGCTTTTGAACAGTAATAATACTCAAGTTGTTGCCACACAACTAGCTCGAGCTTTGAGTGCTTTGTCACGTCCACTGAAGACTAAAACTACTAACAAGATGCATTATATTGCAGAAGGTGATGTCAAGCCTTTGATTAGGTTGGCTAAAACATCTTCCATTCAAGCTGCTGAAACTGCGGTTGCCGCTCTGGCCAATCTTCTTTCTGATTCCCAGATTGCTGCTGAAGCCCTTGCTGAAGATGTTGTAGCTGCTTTGACAAGAGTCCTGGGTGAAGGGACTTTACAGGGAAGAAAACATGCTTCACGGGCCATTTATCAATTGCTGAAGCATTTCCCAGTGGGTGATGTTCTTAGGGGAAATGCACAGTGTCGATTTGTTGTACTTGCAATTCTTGATTCATTAAATGCAATGGATTTACATGGTGCAGATACTGCAGATGCTTTAGAAGTGATTGCAGCACTGGCCAGGATGAAACAAGGTGTCAACCATACTTCCCCAACTTGGTCTGCCCTTGCTGAAGCACCTTCAAGTTTGGCATCCCTAGTGTACTGCCTAGCTGAAGGGCCACCTTATCTGCAGGATAAAGCCATAGAGATCTTGTCTAGACTTTGTGGGGATCAACCAGCCATGCTTGGTGACCTATTGATTACAAAATCAACAATAATAGGTTCTCTAGCCAACAGAATAATGAACTCCTCAAGTTTAGAAGTGAGAGTTGGGGGAACTGCATTACTTATATGTGCAGCCAAAGAGAACCGACAGCAGTCAATGGAAGCACTTGATGCATCTGGATACTCAAAGCCCTTGATATATGCTTTAGTGGATATGATGAAGAAAAATTGTAGCTATTCATCTTTGGAAATAGAGGTGAGAAGTCCGAGAGTATATTTTGAAAGATCGGTATTTCAGGAGGTTGATGAGTTTGATCTTGTTGATCCAGCCACTGTTTTAGCTGGTACTGTTGCCTTGTGGTTGTTATCTATCACCTCTTCTTATCAAGTAAAGAACAAACTCATCATAATGGAAGCTGGTGGACTTGAGGTCCTTTCTGAAAAACTTTTGAGTTATACTTCAAATTCGCAGGTATGGTTTCATTATCTTTATGAAATTGTTTGCAATCTGCTAAAGCTGCAGTCATTTGGATGGCATTCTTCTTGGTATCCTTGATATTGTGGGATTAACACTGATGACTCATAGCTTTCATGAAGGAATTACTTTCGCCTTAAGTAGATTAATGAAGCATTTTAAGACAAATAATCCAATAGGAAACTGTACTTATAATGGAGCTCGGCTTGGGTAAGTAAAAGTAGCAGGAGGGGTCTTAAATTTCTGAAGAGGTGAACAGTGATAATGGCAATTCAGTTTGGCCAGTGTATGCATTCATAAGTTAGTTCAACCATATCTTATTATGAAAGGTAAAAGGATTTGTTGAATTTTTTTTTATTGGAGTGTATAATTTACAATATTAACTTCTTTAATTTTCTTTCATAACTGAAAAATGTTAGCTGCTGTTTATTGCAATTCTTTAATTTGTGCTTCTGTGCCATGGGTTATTATACACTTTTGGAATTCAAATATCTCATAAAAATTTGATTTCTAAGGGTCTTTCTTTTTCAGGCAGAATTTGGGGATACGGAGGGTATATGGATTAGTGCATTGCTTCTGGCCATCTTATTCCAAGATGCAAATGTTGTGCTATCTCCCACAACAATGCGCATTATACCTTCACTTGTTCAATTACTGAAATCTGACGAAATAATTGATAGATATTTTGCTGCCCAGGCAATGGCTAGTCTTGTCTGCAGTGGAAGTAAGGGGATACGTCTCACAATTGCAAATTCAGGTGCTGTTGCTGGGTTAATATCATTGATTGGTCATATAGAGTCAGACATGCCAAACCTTGTGGCTTTATCAAAAGAATTTTCTCTGCTGCAAAATCCTGGTCAAGTTACTCTGGAACAACTTTTTGGAATTGAAGATGTTAGACTAGGTTCTGTTGCACGCAAATCTATTCCTCTGTTAGTGGATCTGTTGAAACCTTTGCCTGATAGGCCACATGCCCCTCCAATTTCTGTTCGACTGCTAAGTCATATTGCTGATGGAAGTGATTCAAATAAGTTAACCGTTGCTGAAGCTGGAGGTCTTGATGCTTTGACTAAGTATCTATCTTTGAGTCCCCAGGACTCTACAGAGGCCTCTATAGCTGAGCTATTGAGAATCCTATTTAGCAATCCTGATATTATTCGGTATGAAACATCATTGAGTTCATTAAATCAACTAATAGCTGTTCTACGTCTGGGATCAAGAGATGCTAGGTTTAGTGCTGCAAGGGCTCTTCATGAACTTTTTGATGCCGACAACATCAGAGACTGTGAATTAGCCAGGCAGGCTGTTCAACCTCTTTGTGACATGCTTAACACTGCTTCAGAGAGTGAGCAAGAGGTTGCTCTTGCTGCCTTGGTCAAGCTTGCTTCAAGAAATACTTCAAAGGCAGCTTTGTTCGTTGATGTGGAAGGTTATCCACTTGATAGTCTGTACAAAATATTGTCTTCTGCATCATCCTTAGAATTGAAGAGAGATGCTGCAGAGCTATGCATTATTCTATTTAGCACTGCAAAATTTAGAGAAGATTCGATTGCCTTTGAATATATACCTCATCTAGTATCTCTATTTCAGTCAGATTCAATTTCAGCTACAGAGTCAGCAGTCTGTGCTTTAGATAAATTACTGGACAATGAAAGACTGGTAGAGCTTGCAGCAGCTTGTGATGCTGTTGTCGATAATCTACCTAGGTTTGTTTGTGGCACAAATTATCGACTTATTGAGGGTAGCATTTGTGCTTTGACCAAGTTGGGAAAAGACAGGGCCCAGCGAAAAATGGATATGGTCAAAGGAGGAATTATAGATAAATGTATTGAGTTGTTTCCTGTTGCACCCATCTCCTTGTGCTCTGCAATTGCAGAACTGTTTCGCATTTTGACAAACAGTGGTGCAATTGCTAGAAGTTCAGACGCTGCAAAAATTGTGGAACCCCTTTTTATGGTTTTACTTCGTCCAGATTTCAGTTTGTGGGGACAGCATAGTGCCTTGCAAGCCCTTGTAAATATACTGGAGAAACCACAGAGCCTTGCAACATTGAAACTCAGTCCCAGTGATGTCATTGAACCTCTAATTTCTTTTCTTGAATCCCCATCTCAAGCCATTCAGCAGCTGGGCACAGAACTTTTGTCTCATCTTCTTGCACAAGAGCATTTTCAACAGGATATTAATACAAAAACTGCTGTTGTTCCGCTAGTGCGCCTAGCAGGAATTGGAATAGTGAACCTTCAGCAGACTGCTATAAAGGCATTGGAAAAGATATCCATAAGCTGGCCAAAGGCAGTCGCCAATTCTGGTGGTATATTTGAGTTGGCAAAGATAATCAATCAAGAGGATCCTCAACCACCACTTGAACTGTGGGAAACTGCTGCTTCAGTTCTCTCAAATGTCCTGCACTTCAAAGCAGAATATTACTTTAAAGCACCTCTGGTGGTTCTTGTCAAAATGTTGCTTTCTAATGTTGAGAGCACTATCAACACTGCTCTAAATGCCCTACTTGTTCATGAAAGAACTGATGCTTCTAGTGCTGTGCAGATGGCTGAAGCTGGTGCGATAGATGCCTTGTTGGACCTATTAAGATCCCATCAATGTGAAGAATTATCCGCAAGATTACTTGAAGCCTTATTTAACAACCTTAGGGTGCGAGAGATGAAGGTTTCCAAATATGCAATTGCACCTTTAGCACAATATCTGTTAGATCCACAAACCAGATCAGAGACCTGTAGACTTCTTGCAGCTTTGGCTCTTGGAGACCTCTCCCAACAGGAAGGACTTGCTAGGGCTAGTGATTCTGTTTCAGCATGTCGTGCTCTTGTAAGCTTGCTTGAAGATCAGCCATCTGAAGAAATGACTATGGTAGCAATTTGTGCATTGCAGAACTTTGTCATACACAGCCGGACTAACAGGCGAGCTGTTGCTGAAGCAGGTGGTATATTAGTGGTGCAGGAACTTCTGCTGTCTTCTACTTCCGAAGTTGCTAACCAGGCTGCAACAATGATCAAATTTTTATTTTCTAACCACACCCTCCAAGAGTATGTATCAAATGAGCTCATTAGATCTTTGACAGGTAAGTTAAATGGAAGTTTTCGCCATTCCATCCTCATTTTCTCCTTGTTCAGAGATTTTTGCTATGCTTTGTTGACCATTTCATGTATCTGATTTAATATACCATTAAATCTCAAATCCTAAACTATAGCTTGAAAACTGAAAGTAGGGAAAATTTCAAAAAAGGGGCCCATCACTGGAAATAGTTATTAAGAGTAGCCACCTTCTTCCAAACTTATCAAACTTATTTATGAAAAAGAGCAATCATCAACTTTTATACATACCAACTCATGATAATAGTATTGTGGTGTTTTATTGTAAATTGACTGATCTCTGCACCTAGTTGATAGTGAATATCACTAAATTGAAAACAATTAAAGATATGCCTTTGTAAAATATTTTCTACATATACTTTATAGGAATGCCGTCTGCAGAGATCAATAATTTGGATTTGTTTCTATCAAATAATTGACTTGCTTCTTGTTGGAGGTAAGTGTATAATGGTAAATCAAGTGCCTCTAAGGGCTTTAATAATATTGAAGATCAATAGCCTCTCTTAGCATATATTTTACTATATAGCCTCATTTAAAGCTGTCCCAAAAAATTAGTTGATGTGTTGACTGGATCGGAGATGGGATTTGAGGGTAATTTATGTAAAGATAGTGGGGGGAAAGAAATCCTTTTAATTGACCTAAATTCCTACTTTAGTCCTCCTAATTTAAGACCTACATACTAAAAATTTTCAATACAATTTTTATGTCATAAAATGTTACCAAGTGTAAATTTATTTATTTGAATTATGACTATAGGTAGTGAACAGTAACAATTACTTCAAATTATCACACAAATCGTTAAGGTTATTACTCAGTGTAGGTCTTGGCGGTAGATTGCAACTCTTATTAAGTATTTATGTGATAATTGAATTAATATTTGGTACATATACCCTGAATAAACGTATTGTTGCATATTAATTTTACGTTTGACATTGTATATTAGACAAAATTGCAGTTGTGTTGATAATATGACTTGAATTTTTTTTTTTATATACAAGAATTCAGATAAAATTTAAGTAGAAGAATTGAAATGGAAATTGAAATAAAATAGGACTGGAAGTTCGTTTATTCTATAGTTGATGTCACCATAGCTAGCTCCAAACAATGACACATAAACTTGATTTAATGCTGGTAGCTTTTTTCATTTCTTATTCATTTTTTCGATTGTAGTTTACATCAGATCTGAATATAAAGCATGTTTTTTTGGGCAGCTGCACTAGAGAGGGAGTTGTGGTCTGCAGCAACTATCAATGTACAGGTCTTGAAAACCTTAAATGTCATATTCACCAACTTCCCTAAGCTCCATGTTTCTGAAGCAGCTACGTTGTGTATCCCACATTTGGTAAATGCACTAAAGTCTGGCTGTGAGGCTGCTCAGGAATCTGCATTGGAGACCCTATGTTTGTTGAAACAGTCTTGGTCCACCATGCCAATAGATATTGCAAAATCTCAGGCAATGGTAGCTGCTGAAGCCATTCCCATTCTGCAAACACTGATGAAGACCTGTCCACCAAGTTTCCATGATAGAGCAGATTCATTGTTGCACTGTTTGCCTGGTTGTCTGACTGTCACAGTTAATCGTGGAAACAATCTAAGGCAGGCGTTGGGAGCCATAAATGCTTTTTGCCGATTGACAATAGGCAATGGACCTGCACGACAAACTAAGGTACATTTTATATTTTTTTGGGTGCCCATAACTTAGCCATTAACTAGTACCTGCCGTCAATTGATCTTAGCCATTAACTAGTGGCTGCCGTCAATTATTCTTATTGGGATGTAATTGGAGAGTTAAAATTTGCTTTTCCCACCAATGATTGACCAGCTACTAGTGTGTGCACAACTTGTCATATTGTTGGAATCGCAAGAAAGTTTCTCCTAGTTTGTTTGTACTAAGGAAGAAGAAGTGCTTGGACTTAGTGGATTCATGATGATTGGCATTATATTTGGATTTATATTTTGAATTAAGAAAAACTTCTCTGCCAAAGTTCAAGATGTTCAAAAAAGAATTATGTTGTACAACTAATAGAAGCAAACCAAAATACTATTATACTTGCAATTTCTTATTGTCAATATGTAGCTACATCTCACACTTAAGGATGTCAATGTTTTCAGGTTGTGAGCCATTCTAACTGTCCTGAATGGCAAGAAGGATTCACATGGGCCTTTGATGTACCGCCAAGGGGGCAAAAGCTTCACATTATATGCAAAAACAGGAGTACTTTTGGAAAGGTAACCAAGGTTCAATGTAGATGATTTTAGTATGTTGGTCAATAGTGGACGCAATTGCTGGAGTTGTCACACTGGTGCCTGCCTGTGACGTCTTTTTGGTTGAAGTTTATTTTTATACCAGATTTGAATTATGATTTTTTCTTCTTTTTTTAGTCAACCCTGGGAAGAGTGACCATCCAAATCGACAAAGTTGTGACAGAAGGAGTATACAGTGGGATATTTAGTCTCAACCACGAAAGCACCAAGGACGAATCATCCAGATCTCTTGAAATCGAGATTATCTGGTCCAACAGGACACAAGATTAATGGTGTTTAAACAGAAACAAGGTACTTGTGGAGTAGCTGCGTTGATGATATTAGATACAGCAAGCTTGCATTAATAATAGGTGCCGAATGCCGTTCAAAGGCTGTGGGAAGAACAACTAATGTTCATTCATCTTTTATCATATGCAGATGCAATAGTCTACTTGTAAGTATTTGGGTCATTCGAGGTGCATTTTTGTAGTAAAAAAATTTGCATAAGAGAACCATGTAAATTTTAAAAGACGAGATAATTTGTAGGTTGAAAACTGACAAGGGGTTGTTCACATACACACTTAGTAGGGAAACGTAAAAGCTATTACAGAATTTTGTTGTACAGGTCACCTATTAGGCTCAAAACATTATAGAGAACAATTAGCATCGGAAAACATCACATCAAGTTTTTTTTTAAATTTGAAATGGTAGGACTGAAATGTCTTACTTGTAATGAGTTGTTATTTGCATGCCTAGTACAGAGTGATTATGGGCAAATTGAATGCCATTATAGTTAGCTTGATTTGCACATTTAAATCTGGCAGTGATTAAACTGCTAATTTTCCATATGCAATCTTTAAAGCCATTATAGGCCTTGGCAGAAGCGAGAAAAATGAAGCAGGGGCTCGGCGGCATGAACAAAATAATAACAAAATACACCTTGACTAACAAGATCAAGAGCTCCTAGTCCTACAAAATAACAGTTTAAGAGACTTGACTGATACCCTTGAACACTTTGAATTACAGAGTCCAGATTTTACATACTCCAAATATTCAAGACCCAAAGCTAATATATATGGTTTAAACCAGAAAACGCAAGAAAGATAAAACCATATATTTACTACTTTGCAGCAGCAAGAAGCGCAGATCGAGCCCGGGTAAAAGAAGAAATGAGTGATCCAAGTTGTAGCTTATCATTACACCCAAAGCTTAATCGGTACCTGCAAATTTTTTAAAAAGTCATAATTCAATCTCTGCAATATTTTATGATCATGATGAATTCAACATTTTGAATGTTGTTAAAAATCATCATTTTGTCCTTGTTTATATGTTTTCCAAGCATGTGATGACACATACACTATCACAAATGTCAATTAGAAAGAAGACACATTGTGAGCAGGCATTTGCAAAACCAACCAATAAAGACAAAGATTAAATGTCGTGCAAATACGTACTCTATGTCAGCCAAATCATTAATCAACTGAACTCGAACATCTGATGGCATCTGAATCTTGAAAACAAACCTGATAGAATGGAATGAAATGGGATCAACTGATTGAAGTTTAAAGAAGTTAATAGCTAAAGCATTTCATTTACATTGTCACTTCTCTAACAATATCCACCAAGGCCAATCCTTTTGCTGTCTTCATCTTAGAAATTCCTAGGAAGTATGAAAAATATTAGTAGCAATCACAATCATTGTTTGCACAACATAACATATATGAAAACAAATGGCAGTGTATGGGCAAACAGATCACTGAATACTTTTGTAACTTTCTGCAAAGGTTTCATTCAGAAGCCAGTAACATATTTGCTCAATGTCTTTGGGCAATGGATTTCCAGTACATAGGTAAACAGCTTCTTCTGTAATTTGTTGAGAAGCCATGTATGTTGACTGCATTTATCAGGAAATAAGATTTCACAATGCAAATTTGTTGTTACAAACAAAATTGACCAAAAGAAGATAGAATGTGTGTGACATCAATTTAAGAGATATAGATATTCTTTAAATGCAGTTAATCTATTCAGAAGACACTGAATAATTTCTATTAACGACCAAAAACAAAATGAAAAGCATAATAAAAAGCTCTATTTGCATTAAAGACGCATCCATATAAAGAGAATATGAAGAATAGGGTGAAGGGCCAGAACAAGTTCCATGCATACTGACCAAGTTACAAGACTATCAGCATTCAAACTGGCAGTCCAGAAGAATTAGGTGGTGGATGGGACCACACACGGCAAACAGTTGCTTATATATCTCATGATATAGAATACGGGACAATGATCACATAAACCATACATTTCGAAGTCTCAAGGCAAATGGCTTGCCTTTCCATCAACAGAATGAGAAACTTAAGCTCGTATTAGCATTTAAGGCTTTTGTTATGCTAGATGGACAGAAAGTCATGACGAGAACAATACTAAGATGGGACCACTAAAACATATGTGGAAAAAGAATACCAGTTTACAGCGACAAAATGATGACACGGTACATTCCACATTTAACAGAGGAACATAATCTGAACAAAAGATATTTTACATTTTTGAATTATGAGTTACTGGCTTTGAGTCACACCAAAATACAAATGCATATACCCAATATGTGAAAAGCCTAAAACGCAATTACAACACCAAAATGATCCTTTTGTTGAAAACATGAAATTAAACAAATCTCAGAACCTGTAGTATGTTTAAAGCCTTTCTCATGTCACCATTGCTAAGCCGTACAAGTGCCTCTAAACCACTCTCAGTTACATCAAGCCTGATTCAAGGTAAAAATGTTAAGGAATGAAACAAGGCAGATAGATGGTCCAAGAAGCAAAAGGTTTTCTTTCAAACTTCCTGGCCAAATTAAGACCATTTATGATCTCAAATTTCTGAAACCCAGAAAGATGATCAGTTATTAGAAGAAACTTATATGGCATGCACTGGGGTTTATCAACCTTGTAGAAACATAAGCAGTCTTTACAGCCCCCAATAGATGAGACTTCAAAGGAGCAATGACTTCAGAGGAAAATATTACTTGTAGAAACATAAGCAGTCTTTACAGCCCCCAATAGATGAGACTTCAAAGGAGCAATGACTTCAGAGGAAAATAT
>JANKYE010000009.1:10292655-10305658 GCA_032467995.1 Erythroxylum dillonii | reverse complement strand
AAACATTCAACTTTAGACTTTTCATGCCTCCTTCCATTTTTCCACTACATGAACATTTTCTATCTTATCTCTATATCTGTTTAATTCATTTACGGTTATTTTCACTCTTGTACAATCATCCAAAATTGGCTCAGATTCCTTCATTTTCAAAACTTCAAAATCACTTCTTAATGTTTAAAGTCTCACCTTCTTCTTTATCAACACCTTGAAAAGACTTTTCTAAAATATTACATGCTTCCTTTGAACTAGTAACATTGGCTACCTTCTCAAATATTGAATCATCCAAACATTGATAAATAAGAGTAAAAGCTTGTTGATTCTTCTTTTTTATCTTGGACAAGGCTTCTTTATCAGTTTGAGATAAGTTTTCTTCATTTTGAGACTTCTCTTAGCCTTTTTCTATAACTTCTCACTCATCTTTAAAGCCAAGCAAAGCTTTCATGTGTAGACACTATTTCTTATGATTTTTCTTTGTGAGATGAGAAAATTGGAAGGAAGTGAATCCATTGTTGCCATTTCTTACTTTTTTCATAATACTCTTCTTTACACTTTAAGAAACATGGCTATGATATCGCTTTGTTGATAAATGAGATGATAAAGAATGAAGAATGAAAATAAACTTTTCTCTATTTCATTTTGACTATGAATTATGGTATTTATAGAGGCGTTTATCATCTATTTAAATACAGATATAAATAACTCACTTAATTCTAAAAGAGTTTTGTGGTTAAAGAGAGACTCTTGAATTAATTCACACTATTTCCAACAAACTACCCTAAGAGTCGCATAGAAAAGGATGGGGAAGAAATAATCTACTTTAGTTGCTTTCCCAACAAATGGAAGAAACTACAGGTGCCTACAAGCCACTACATGTGCAAACAATTCATATAGGTTAAGCCTGTAGGGTAAAGATCCAAGACAGCCCAACAATAAGGCCTAAGGGATGAAGTTAGTCTAACATCCAGCTTTCTCGATCACTCTGAGCTTCGCACTCCTACACCGACGGTTCAACCTTTCTTCCTCTTCAGATGGTGTTATTGGCCTCTTAGTGAGGATTGCTCCATTGGAGCCACGTATTGTCTGTCTGATCCAGGCTTCGTTAGTCTCAGTTTCATTTATAAGTTTTCTTCGATCTCTGCCATCTTCTTCACCCTCATTTTCATCTCTGTCATCACTCTCAACAATGTCGAGGAATGTCTTCTTCACAATCCTGTCCTCCAAACTGTGGAAGGAAATGACAGCAAGCCTTCCTCCAGGAGCAAGGCACTCAAAACAAGTACGAAGGGACTTCTCCAATACACCAAGTTCATCATTAACAGCGATCCTTAGAGCTTGAAACACCCTTGTAGCTGTCTTTATCCAACCTTGCCTTCCTCCTGTAGAATTAAACAAAATTGGTGTATTCATTCAGCGTATTCCATGCATACATTTTCAACGAATCCTTGGCTTCTTCCAACGGAGCAATTTGTTTCATTTTGGCAAACCTCAAGTTAAGAAGTAATATGATACATGACTTATGGGAGAGCCAATCCCAAAAGCTAGCTCAAAGGTGGAAGAGTTCATTAGACTATATAAACTCCACATCAGCTCCTTATTTGACCGATATGAGACTCAAGTCCCATATTTTGCAATTAGACCATAACATAATATAAGAAAACAACATAACAATTAACATGAAATGAATGAACAGATAATAAGCTGACCTCTTGTTCCACCACTTGAACTCCGAATAAGATCTGCTAGCTCACCAGTGGTATGCAACCCACCACGAAGGCGAGCCTGAACAATCTGTCTCTGAAGTAAGCGCCAGTTGCTTTCTTCTCCGTACTCCCGCAAAATCTTACCAATTTGAGAATCTGGCCAGGAATTCAGTATGTCTTCAGCTTTCAAACTTGCCTGTAATATGACTGTTCCAGTCAGTTTATGAAGACTTTTCTAACTGACACAAATGACACGACATACATGCTAAGAGTTCTTCTTCTATTAACAAGAAAAGAGAAAATGGAGAGTCCAGACAAAAATTGGTGAGATGTTGATCCTTCAAATCAAAGAAACTGATAGTATGATATGCCATGAACATCAGTCAAAATACACAAGATATGAAATAAGCAGCCTTGAAAAGCCAACAACATCACCAATATGACTAATTAAGGACAAAATACAAGATGTTATGTCCATGGCATGTACGGTTTGAAGATTAACACCTCATTGCATAGATTGCCCACAAATAAATAAAAATGGGCAGCTATACACTAAGGAAGCAAGAACAAAATGCCAAGAAAGAATGAGAAAGGAACAAAAATTTTCTTGAAAATATTGTCCTCTTCCAACCAGATTCAATTTCAATGATAGTAATTTCAGCTTATGAGCCATTGCAAATCTACTTTTGAAATTGAATTTGAAAAAGTAACCAATTCTAAGTGACATGGAATGGTTAAAAGGACAAAGAATACAGATGAAGACGAAGATGTATTCTTGAACCTCAAAATGGTACATGAGGGACATGAGAGATATACCCGAGGATCCATCCGCATATCAAGTGGTCCATCAGCAAGCACACTGAATCCTCTTTCAGGATCATTCACCTGAGGAAAAGGAAAAGGCAAGAGAAAATGTTGGAGTACACATTGAAAAGGTAAGGAAAAGATTAATGAATACAGAGAGTGACACCAAACCTGCATCGATGACATGCCAAGGTCCATCAAGATGCCATCAACTCCAGAGCTCAAGAGATTGGCATCCACTTCACGGAGCACAGACTTGATATACCTAAAGTTGTTGAGGAAGGTATGCGTTTTCAACTTTGAATGAGCGGGAAAATCCAAACAACCATTAATTTGAGCTCTAGCTTTTGAATGCGCAACTGGGTCAACGTCCATTCCAATATAATACTCTAATTCAGGATGGGACTTGATTATCTGTCATCCCAAAAATCTAAACTTTAAACTCAAATTGTGGAGTATCCAAACAAGGTTTAGAAGAGGGAAGAGCTAGAGAGTACAGACGGCGGAGGAATGGCCGGCAGCGCCAACAGTGCAATCGACGAAGGAGAGAAGCGATAAAGAAGAGAAGACGTCGACAACTTCGCGGATCATAACAGGAACATGAGTTTGATTGGAAAGAAAATCGAAGTGGTTAAAAGTGTCGACCAGGTCATAAGTCCTGACTGAACGAGTTCTCCTCTTCTCTTTGTCTCTCTTCACCAACGCCGTCTTAGGCTTGCCCTTCTGGTGGCTCCGAGCAGTAGCAATGCATCTGGCGCAGAAAGATGGGTTTAAAATGACATGTCGACGGCGAAAGGGGGAGAAGGGCGACATAATTTGGTTGGCCATAGCCATTACTGGCGGAATAAACGCAGCCTAGGCATTTGAAAAGGCCCAGATGTGTCTAAGAAAGACTAAATCTTATCTTAGCTCAAGTCTTTAATATTTTTATTTTACGGAATAAATTTCAATTATTGTTTACCAACCTACTAACTATGTCTAAGAAAGTTATTAGCGATGCTGCGCTGGGGCACGTCTATTGGTCAACTGTGTCAACTATATAAACATCACTTTTGACCAGATTCTCTACTCACCAATTCAACTTCAACAACTCCCTTTAATCCCCCTTTTTCTCTCTTTCGTGCTTTCTCCGTTCTTCGTTCCCTATCGTGGATCAATGGAGGAGCAGCAGCAGCAACAATCGCTGACGTCGAGGCCACTGCGGTCTTCCCCCTCATCGCTTGTTAGGAAAATAGGGCCTAGCGCCTCCTTCGGCAAGCACCGGCTTGCTGCTGCCCTCTCCCAACTTCAAACCCAAATCAATCTCTTTCAGGTAGGTCTGTTATTATTTATTTATCATAATGATCCCTTCTGATAGATAACGCTTTGTATGCTATGCTAGGAGGAACTGGATCAGCTTGAGACCTTGGGCCAATCCTCAGTTGCCTGCAAAGAGTAAGTTACATTCCCAAGCCTTTATGCTAGGTATAAATAAGTTACATTCCCCTGCCTTTATGCTAGGTATAACCATCCAAATAATCGCATGATTTGGATCGCAGACTATTATCCAGTGTTGACTCCGCTGCGGATCCGCTGCTTCCATTGTAAGATTTAGTTGGTTTGTATTCCTCCCTAGTTAGGTTAGATTTTGCCTGATCATCCGTTAAGGTAACGAAAATGCAGGACCAAAGGCCCAGTTGACGTCAGTTGGGACAGGTGGTTCAGAGGAACAAACAACTCGCGGAGACGCTGGATTTGAATATTCTTGGCAATACATGAAAGTACAATACAATCCTCCAACATCTCCAGAACAAGACATCAACTGCAGAGCAGAATCTGAAATCATGATTGTTTGTTTTTAAGTGTAACATTTTGCAATTCCAACTAAATCAACCATTACATTTACAACGCTGTCCATACGCTGAGCTGCTAATGGAAACTGTTAATTGAGGTTTAGCTTAAGATATCCACAATGTTTACTTTCCAGCTGTCTCATTGTTCCAAGAATTAAGTAGCCAACTCAAATAATTTACACTTCCTTGCATTGTTGTTTTCATCAATTATCCAAAAGAAAGAACACTTGAGGATCAGGCATAATAAAAAGGCAGGGCGATACAAGAACCCCATGGACACTCCCAACTCCCATCTACTCAAGATACAACTTTTGGCGTAACTAAAGGGATCTTTTCAGTCCCAGTTGCTGGCAACAATTTCCAAGAGGGGAACACTGTGTTCCAAGTACAAAATGTTACAACTGTCTCTGACATTGTACAATCGAATCAACCAGCATTTACAAATGCAAGCCAAAATCCACCAGTTTGAGCCAATGGTTCTGCACAACAAGATTTCAGTAAGGAAAGAATTACTCACAAGGAAACTACTATATTGCAGAAACAACTAGACAGGTTGGTATTTATGGGTGTGAACTTGCAGCTAGAGATCTAAAGATTCTTAAGTACAACAGTAACAGCACTATACCAGTAACATAAATGAGGAAGATATCTCCACATACAATACACACAAAAGCCTACTTATAGTAGATGGTTGTTTACAAGAATAAAAAAGAAAAGCCTTGGAACAAGAATATAGGTCATACCTCTACTATGCAGGTTGAAGATTAAGGAATTTTCCAAATTCGATATCTACAAGATCTTAAGCCAGTATGGACAAAAATATACAAACTAGACAACTTAAGACGAGATATTTGAAGTCAAAAGTGTTCCCCTAAACCCTTCCTCAGCATGCTGTTCATCCATCTTCTGGTCTGCAAGCTCATCTGATGAAATATTAGCATGGAGGTAATTAGTGAACGTAATTGCTGCTTCTGTAGTGAGAAATTCCCAAGTTAAGAATACCCAAAATAACTTGCCCAGTACAATAAACTAAGACATATAGTACATGGTGAAGCTGAATGTTCTAAATGCCTATCAACTGCACAATTGGAAAGACATGCGCACAGAGACTGTGTGAAGAGTCAGATGAAGAGAATTCAGGATCAAAACTCTTGCAGTTTCCATATTGGATCCCTCTCAATTACTCATACATTTAGTCCATACAAATATATAGCTTATAAGCATAAGCATAAGCATATATCATAATGTCCCATCTACAATTCTGAACAACCAAAACTTATCCCAACAAGTCAATGACTTCGTAACTAAAGAAAAGAAAAGTAGGAACATTGCTTTACTTTATTCAAAGTTTCACCATCAATTTACCCCAATCCCTTCTACAATAATTATTATGCCATTGTTTGAAGCAAATCTCAGTAAAAAATTTTTGACTTAAATTGTAAATCCACAGCAGCTCTTTTGTAAACACCCATTGCATATGATGATTAGCAATAGTTTCAGTAGCTTACCAGCAATATCTCGATGCTCATGGATCTCCGAGTCTTGCACCCAGAGTTTATCTCCAGGAAATATATTCAAGTCAGCAAGAGTAGCACATTCCTGATCAATTATTCTAGAACCTTTGCGGAGTATCTGGTTCTCTTTGACTACCTGCATGAATTTGAGTATTGCAATATCAAAAAAATTTGATCACATTCGAAAATTTTAACAGTGTGTGACATTTAGTTCAAACAAATAGAAAAGAATGGAAACTAGACAGAATTTTGCATCCATATGGGGCAGTTACCAATGTAAATATTTTAGAAGTTATGTTTCCATCTTTTAATACGTAAACCATGTTGCATCCTTCTTTAGATTCAGTATCAAAGAAATTGATCTATCCTAAAACCCAATACGTCAATTCTCCTGGAACGTATTTCTATCATCAAGATCAAATCTAGAAGAAACCATGATATCTGACTAGTCAAACAAATCAACAATAAAAGACAAGAATTGGAGCTTTACGATGGAAATTCATAGGTAGACATCAAAACCTAACTACCTAGTAAGAAAACACGGAAGCATACAAATTCTACCAAGCCTGTCAGATTCCCTTTAGTTCATGGGTTGATTCCCTAGGTTTTATTCCACCTTCAGAGTACCACAAAGTTTGGAGAAAAAATAACCTATCTCTAAGCTTGAAACCTGTCATCAAGAGGGTTAAATTAGCAGAATTTTAATTGTAGCACTAACTGTAAATTGTACCAAAATATAAATTGCGTATAAAGAATGTAATCTTTTCCATTATTAGCCTATCAAGATATAAGATTAATAAACCCTCAAATTTATTTTCAAATAAAAAAATAAATTAAAAAAAAACACTGTAAGTAAACAATAAATGAGTAGTTTTCCCATTCTTGAATCCACTCTTTGCAACTTACCCCAAGTGACTCCCATATCATCATTTTCAATTGGTATATTGATGTGGAACCAGAAACTTTTAAATTTACTGCATTCCCATAATTGGTCCTTCGAGAGCGTTTAGAGGCCCTTCGATCTGGTTCACAAGTTGTTTCAGATGCTTCCAGAATCGATCTTGGAGCTTCTTTACCACGAACCAGAGAGACATGAATATCCTCATTGTAGTAGTTAAGCTTTTGCATCAACTCACAACTTTCTCTTTCGCCAATGCAGTCAGCACAGATCTGGCAGAATGATTCACATCATGTAAGAATAGTATAAATTTAAAATACAAAAAAAAAAAATCTCAATTACTGCTATCCTAATTAAACATATATCAGCATTGAAAGCTTGAATAAGGTAAATTTCCATTACCTCTGGAAAAGTCTTAATGACAGGGCTTTTTGTCTCGTGCCCATTATTTACTTCATCTTGAGGACTAACATTCTCATCAGACACTGGATTACCTTCATAGGATCCGGCCAAATTATTTTCCAAAACATTACCTGTCTCAATTATTGCAGATATGCCTTTCTCCTTGTTACCACCCCACTCGTCACAGAAGCTGTTCCAGTCATTCTCTGTGATGATTGCTAACCTATCTGTCTACAATACAAAGGAGGAAGGTACAAAGAAAAGAAAAGTGTTGTATTAGACAACTCAGAACAGTTGCTGCAATTCTATTAACAGCATCAAACACAAACTGAATTCCTTGAAGTAAGAGGACGCTTAAAGGCACTTTAATGAAGCAACTTTTTTGCCACAAATACCAGTCACATGAACAAATGGCCCTTCAGGACTCTTTACAGTCATATGCGTTACGAAGTATTAAATAGGAATTAAAAGAAGGTATCTCCTATAAACAAATTTGTGCATATTGATTGAAAGGAAATCTCTGGAGAACTATTCCATCCTACTTCTAGGAGCCTCAGTTCTACTGAGGCTCATTCAGGAGAAACAAAAATTGCATGCAGACACATGCAATATATCCATGTGATGTAGAACGACCAACACTTTGATGAAAACATGCATAAGCTGCAAATTTGATCTGCTGCACTTTAAAAAGATGGTTGCTAGAATTCAGGGTTGAGAAATGAAAAAAAAAAGAAGAAGATAAGTTTGGGAATTACTCCTAGGGTTTGTAACAAGAACTAGGAATCACTCCAAGGAAAGTACTAGTATCATACCAATAAGTTCCTAGAAACCACTCATGGGCTTTACAAATCAATCCTAAAAGAAAGCATCACATTTTCCAAAGCTGAACTAGCGCAAAACTTTCTTATTTCCTCCATAAACCAGAAATATATAAAAGTATTAATTGACATCAAAGTAGGCTGAAATTTAGATTGTGTTAGGATTCCCTATTAGATTTGAAGTAGTATATGTTATTCTATTTTAGATATGCCATCCTAGTTGTATAGGACTTACAGAATTTCTATTGTAATAGGATTTAAATTAAGATCCTTTTCCCATATGTGTATTCAACTCTTCATCAAGAATAAGCAATCTGGAATTTTATTACAAACTTGAGTTTTCAACTAGAAGGTGTGATGCTTTCTTCTAAGAGTGATTCTTAAATCTTAGGAGTGATTCCTAGTTTCCTACCTTTCATTCTTTGTGTTCACCACAAAATTCCAGCAACCAAAATCCCAACTTCCAGTAGATAGCCAAAATTTCCAGTAATCAAATCTTAAAATTCCAGCTATACAAAATCTAAAATTTCAGCATTCCTAGCCAAAATCCAACCTTGAAACTTGATATTCCAACAACCTAATATCAGTCATATTTCCTAATTTTGTTATTTTTAGCTACTAGTTAATAATACTTCTATTTGTCCTACATCAATACTAATCCAGCTCCTATTAAGGAGACTGACAAACACATAAAATAGAATAGAACTGACTATTAAACAAAACAACCCCAAAATCACTATGGAAATTAACAAAGACACATAACTACTACCCATAAATACGTAAATTAATCTCATTCTCCATCACCAAATGTATTAACTCAGTAATAATACTCACCAGAGAATTCTTCTGGAAAAGCATGCCACGCTTGTAAACCAGATCTGGAGGCCTCTCTAGGAGCTGTAGATGCTGATCCAAGAAACAAAATAAGCAACAAAAGAACAGAAAATTTAAAATCTGTTACTAGGATCAAGAAATGGTGAAAATAATAATTAAAAAACAGTATAAACACCCAGAAAAAGTATTATATCCTGATTAGGATGATTCTAGGATAAATCTAGAGGCATGAGTCCTTTTCCTTGTACTTGTTACAAATTTCATCAAACCTTCACAAAAAGCCTAATTTCAAAAGAGATTATTGACAAATATCACATGAAACTTTGAGAATGAATATCAAACCCACTATTCTACACTCAAACAACTTGCTGCCTTTTGGTCAAAAAATAAATAAAAAAGAGCTTTCAGAATTATTACGATTGTGGTGGAAGAACGTTCCAGAAGTTGCAATTCACCTTTTCACATTTCAGTGAGTCAATTATCATATCTAGTGTTTCAGGTTGCAATGGTGAAGAAACATTCTTGCCACTGGCATTTACGTAATTTCTCCATATCGTGAGCCATGAAGAAGGAACCAAGTAATACTTGCAGTCCAAAGATAAGGGAATGTTTTTCCCTGTAGCCAATTTTTCATGATTCTGCCGATGTTTTAGCTTTACTGCTCTGCAATGTGGAGAAAGGAATAAAAAACTTTTTTCCTCTAGATAAGTAAAAATACAATATCCTAATAGGTTCTGCAACTTCTAACAAAAATGCAAATGACCTTAAAGAATCCTCTAATGATGCAACTTCAGAAAGTTCATCGCTGCATTGGGGACACTGCTCAAAATCTGAACGAAAAGTTGTACAACCCAAAGGTTCATCAGGCTTCACAGCAATGGCATCCTCATAAAAGAAGAGCCAGAGGTTTTCAGGAACAAGCACTCGCTTTGCACCAGGTGCTTGCTCAGGCAGCAGCTGCCCATGAGGACACCTAATTGAAGCTGTTGGTCCAGCGTCAGCTTCACTTGGAGCGTCAATGCTTTTTCTTCTAACCCACTGTTGTAACCTACAATAAGAACCTAGTGTAATTAGCCTCCCACAAAAAACAAAAAAGTTCCTTCAGATACAAAGGAACGTCCAAACACAAATTGTTTCACAACTTCAGGCCTTAAATATATTCTCAAACAAACGCAACTCAACAGATATGTATGCAAGATGGATACTGGATAAAAGATAGAAGCATAACGGAAGCCTGTGAGCTCAAACCAAAGCACAGAGAACAACACCATTAAAAGCAGTTCATCTAAAACAATATGTTCTTCTCATGATCACTTAACTTCCAAGCAAAGCTTAATATTAGAATTTTTAATACGGGTAGAGTGCAAAGCCCATTAACAAAAATTAGATTTGGGTCAACCATTATCAAAATGACTAGAACTAGTCCCCTTTAACATTTTCATGTTTAGTCAATATGAGATACTCTAACACTCTCTCTCAAGTGACAACTAGCAAGTGCAACTGGGACTGGATATCTAGTTGTCACGTGAAATAAACGCAATGGTAATTGGACCGAGCTGTTGGGACTGGACATCCAGACGAACAGCGGGAAAATTAATAATCCTGACCAAACGTAGAAGAGGATGGTTTCATTCAGGACGATAAGAGTGTGGCATGTCGAGTCAAGGGAAAATTTTGCCACTGGCTCGTTAGGCAATGCTCCACTAGGGTCGATCCCAGAAACGCCAAACACCATTATTGGCACAAGAAACTCGTCCTCTTCTCAGAACAACATTGACACGCAACATTCGGTGGTAATCAACCATCGGCTGAATGGGAACAACTATTTACAGTGGTCCCGCAGCATGCTTATGTTCATAAGAGGGAGAGGGAGGAGAAATATCTGACAACCGTATGAGGCGTGAATGACCAAAAACAACCAGGAAATGAGCTGGTTGGTTAATTCCATGACTCTCGAAGTTGGTGAGCAGTTTGTCCTTGCAACCTCTGCAAAAGAGATATCGGAGAATGCCAAAATAACGTATGCCACTAAAGAAAATA
This sequence comes from Erythroxylum dillonii, assembly GCA_032467995.1. Lineage (NCBI taxonomy): Eukaryota > Viridiplantae > Streptophyta > Magnoliopsida > Malpighiales > Erythroxylaceae > Erythroxylum > Erythroxylum dillonii. The sequence goes on along the minus strand of JANKYE010000009.1, from coordinate 10,294,816 downwards.
CCGCTGTTCTATTTCAGATCAAAGGAATTCTGGGGGAAACTAAGCAAAGTGAGAAATCAGTCACTTGTTATTACACCACGTTGGAAAAATTGTGGCAACAATTAGACCTATATGACCCACACCAATGGGCTTGCAGTGAAGATATGGCGTGCTACAACAAAATTGTAGAAAGGGAACGAGTGTATGAATTTCTTTTGGGACTAAACTCTATTTACGAGTAGGTTTGTGGAAGAATCACGGCAACATGACCACTACCAACCATTATGGAGGTAGTCAATTTGGCGAAATGTGAAAAGAGTAGAAAGCTGTTGATGCAAGACACTCCAAGCAATAAAAATTCCTCTGAATTTTCAGTCATGGCTATCAAAGGAACAAATGGGCTAGAATCTAAGAGAAAATAGGAGTCTTGGTGTGGGCATTGTCAAAAAGGTGGACATATCAAGGACACATACTAGAAGATTCACGGGAAACCTCCAAATCAGAAAAACATATCAAAGGCTGAAAACAAAAGCTACATAGCTACTGGTGATGCCAAGATCGAGAGAGAACATACCAGTGAGCAAAGAAGAAGTTGAATTGCTAAGGAAAATTCTTAGCAAGTATGATTTGAAGGTTGAAATGGTTGTATACACAAGTAACATGGTACAAACAGGTAATACTGGTACTGCTTTAGGGGTTCAAACCCCAAATTGTGGTCTTTGGATTGTTGACTCAAGGGCTAATGATCATATGACTTGTGATAAGTCATTGCTTGTTGATGTACAGCCTTGTCCTATTCATAGTATTGATAAGGTAGCTAATAGACAGGTTCTAAAAGTTCAGGGGATTGGGACTATTATAATTGTTGATAAATTAATCTTAAGTGGTGTTCTTTATGTGCTTGGCTTGGCTTGGATTGTAATTTGTTATCTGTGAAAAGGATTACTAAAGAACATAATTGCATAACTAATTTTGGTGTTGATGGTTGTGTTTTCCAAGATTTGGAGTTAGGGAAGGGGATTGGCAATGTTAGGGAGTTTGATGGATTATATTACGTTTGCAACTCAAGAAGGAATAAAGCTCATGCTATTTTATCTTCCAACGAAGAAATTGCACTTAGGCACTATAGGTTAGGCCACCCTAGTTTATCTTACATGATGCAATTAAATCCAACTTTTTTCACTAAAAAGGAAATTTCTTTTCAGTATGAATTCTATCAACGCTCTAAACACACCAAAAATTCTTATACACCCCGTGCCTATGAACCCACTAAACCTTTTTCCATCATTCATTGTGATGTTTGGGGGCCATCAAGGGTCAAAACCAAAAACAATGTTAAATGGTTTGTAACCTTTATTAATGATCGTACAAGATTAACTTGGGTATATCTTCTGAAAGAAAAAGCAGAAGTTTTTCAAGTATTTAAGGAATTTTATTCCTTTATACTAAACCAATTTCACACAAAAATCCAAATTTTACAAAGTGATAATGGTAAAGAATATCTAAGTCAATCCTTACGTTAATTTTTAACCAGTAATGGTATTATACATCAAACCTCATATGCTAATACACCACATCAGAACGGTGTTTCAAAAAGGAAAAATAGACACTTACTTGAGGTTGCTAGCTCTATTATGCTCACAACAAATGTTCCAAATCATTTTTGGGGAGAATGTTATTCTCACTTTTGCTTATTTAATAAATAGAATGCCATCAAAAGTTTTGGGGTTTCATACACCTTTACAAAAATTGCTTGAGATTTATCCCTCAGTTCCCTTTGTTAATACTCTACCTCAAAAGATTTTTGGATGTGTTGTATTTGTGCATAATTACCGTTGTGGCAAACTTTAACCTAGGGCCCATAAGTGTATTTTCTTGGGTTATTCTTCTACTCAAAAAGGTTACAAGTGTTTCTCTCCTGCTCTAAAGCTTTATTTTGTTACTTTGGATGTGACCTTCTTTGAAACACAAGCCTATTATCCAAAAATACTAATTTGGGGGGAGAGTTGTGAGAGTGAATGGTTCTTTTGAGGAAGTGATGGCTCACCGGACACACTACACTAAGAAATTCGGCCTTCTGCACCTAGCCATGACTCAACCAGACCTGTAAGGGACTCTGATTCTCCTAAAACACCTCTATTTTGCCTAGTCCTAATCAAACCAGACCTGATTCTTATGAAAC
>JANKYE010000009.1:10249131-10267834 GCA_032467995.1 Erythroxylum dillonii | reverse complement strand
AAAACAATTATCCTCTAACCTTCTTATTCATTTAAATTCTATAACCTAATTTCATAGGATCCTCAAATCATATAATTTCCTTTAATACTCACAATGCATCATAAAATAAAAATTCTCAATAAATCTAATTTCACTAATTTCTTCATTTACTAATCATAACTTAAACAATAAAATCCTCAATTTATTCCAACCAAATTAAAATCATCAAACTAAAATCCTCAAAATAATTTAAACATACTTAATGCGAATCGGGGCCCAACAGTGCTTTTGTAGCAGGTAGAAGCATTCAGGATAATTGCATTATTGCTTTTGAAATGATGCACTCATTCCATCACCGAATTAGCGGGAAGAAATATTCTGCAGCTCTAAAGATTGATATCAGTAAGGCGTACGATCGCAAGGAATGGACTTTTGTTGAGGCAATTATGGTAAAAATGGGTTTTGTTTGTGGTTTTGTGGATCACATTATTTATTGCCTCTCAATAGTCAGCTACAAGATTCTTCAGAATGGGTTTGAAATTAGACCAGTGATTCCTACGCGAGGCCTGAGACAGGGAGACCCCCTCTCTCCTTATTTGTTCATAATCTGCACTGAGGGTTTATCAAGACTTTTTGATCATTCACTTTCAGCGGGTAGAATACAGGGATGTAAAGTTTTGAATGGAGGTCCTGTCTTATCTCATTTGTTCTTCGCGGACGATAGCCTTATTTTCTTTCAAGCTAATGCACAGGAAGCTAGTGAAGTTCAAAGATGTCTACAGACTTATGAGATATTATCAAGATAACTTATTAATTATGCAAAATCTTCCATAACTTTTAGTGCAAATACCCCAAATTTGATGAGGGAGTCTATTTATGCTATCCTTGTTGTTTCAAAAAAAAAGAGTCTTTGGGTAACTACCTTAGGCTACCTTCTCATATAGGGAGGAACAAGAAGGAGGTATTTGGTTTTATAAAAGCCAGAGTGTGGAAAAGATTGAATACAAGGAAGAGAAGACCACTTTCTAAGGTGGGTAAAGTTGTGTTGTTGAAACTGTTTTACAAGTGATACCCACTTATGTGATGAGTTTGTTTCTTCTACCTAAAACTTTATGTACTGAATTGGAATGTCTCATGACTCAGTTTTGGTAGAAAAAGGTGTTAATCATGAGAAAGAAATTACTTGAATGTCCTGGTAGAGATTGGTAAAGAATAAGATTTTCAGTGGCCTTAGTTTTAAAAAGATCCATGAGTTCAATCTTGCACTTTTGGGAAAGCAGGGTTGGAAGTTGATGACTCAGCCTGATTCGCTAGTATCTCGTGTTCTTCAAGCTCGTTACTTTGCAAGTTCATCTTTCTTATCAACAGATTTAGGAAGCAATTCAAGTTATTTATGGTGAAGTATTTAGGAAACCCGCTCTTTGTTACAGCAAGATATGCATTGGAAGGCTGGAGATGGTTCTCAAATTCAAATATGGGACTCATTGTGGCTCAATGATATGGAGATTTCTTTTATTGTTTCTTCAAGGCCTCCTGATTTAAATGTTTGCTTGGTTGCAGATTTGTTGGAGAATGCTTCATAGAATCTTGATTTAATTCGCTCGCTTTTCTTTAACCATAGTTATGAACGGATTTTGGCAATACCATTGGGTAGACGACCGGCGAAAGATGATTGGTGTTGGAAATTTGAGAATAAAGGCCGCTACACAGTGAAGAGAACTTATAAACTCCCCTTACGAATACAATTTTGCCAAGTTATCAACAGGTATGGAGGCAGATATGGAGCTGTGTGGTTTCGCCAATGGTGATTAGTTGTGTTTGGCGTGTTCTAAATGGTGTATTACTGTGTTTATCAGTGTTATGAAGTTGACAAGTTGACGTCAATGTGTGTTGCCCGATTTGTAATCAAGAAGAGGAGACGTTACAATATATGTTCCTTGACTGTCCACTCACGAAGCAGGTCTAGTTGAGAGTTCTCCAGAATTGGCAGCATCCAGGAACAATTTCTTTGCTCGACTGGTTTACGTGCTTCTTTCTACCTACACCGAAAGATCGACAATATACCATTTTGATGATAATTTGGGCAATCTGGCATAGTAGAAATGGAGTTATGTGGAATAATAAATGGAGATCAGCCAATGCTATTGTTTGTTTTGCGTAGAGAACCTTGGAGGAGTGACGACTTGCTTATACTTTTGGTACTACTCCGGGAACACCAGCAATAAGAGCTGTGAGTTGGCAACCTCCAGAAGTGGGTTGGCTAAAGGTTAATGTTGATGCCGCCACTGGAAGCAACTCCAATTTCATGGTTGCTGCAGCTGTTGTGCGTGACTCTAATTCGAGTTTTATAGCTGGAAAATTGTGGACGTTTGCAGGTAGATTGAGTGCTAAAAGTGCAGAGGCAATAGCTATCAGAGAAGTCCTTAGTTTGGTCAAGCTTCAGAATTGGGATAGAGTTATTATTGAATCAATTGCAAGGATTGTGTTTCAAGCAATTAATGATGACTCTTATAAAGACTCTTCCTCTTTTGATTTGTTAGTTTGTGATTGTAAATCTCTATTGAATGAGTTTAGAATAACTAAATGTATTTTTGACTTTAGGTCAGGCAATTCTGTTGCCCACGTCTTAGCTACGGGCGCATTATTCACTTTTGGCCTTGGAGAGTGGTTCGAAATACCCCCTCCTTCTATTGTTGAAGTTCTTTCTTTGGAATAATGAAATTCTTACTATTTACCCTAAAAAAAGTTACATTTTTTAATTGGACTTGACTATCTACTTACTCATTTATGCTTCCTGCCCTTACTACCACTGATTACTTCTTGTTCTTCTCTTCTATTAGTCTTTCCTAGCAATTGGCTTCTACTTCCTTTTCTTTCAAGTTTGTTCCTCCTATGCTTAGTCAATGGCTCTGATTTCCCTTACCTCCAAGGTTCATCTCTTGATCCTTCTTCGTCTTCTAACTTTTTGCAAGTTCCTTCTTCATCCTTTTTGCATTTGGCCTTACTCCATCTTTTTCCTCTATTTATTATATCATTACCCAGGAAGCTCCTCCACCTCCTCAGAAGGAGAGCTCGCTCTCCCAGTATCCCATCTCTAGCAAAAAAAACCTTGGAAGTAGATCTTAGGCGATTCTACACACCTTGAAGCGTCACTATTGCCCTCTTGTTCCTTTGAAGGAAAACTTTCGTAGCACTTAGCATGGACAATTTGAAAGAAGGAATTGCTAAATGAGAGTCAACATTGCTAGGCTACTTCTTGCTTAAAAGGCCCCCATTTCTAGCTATCAATGCTTAAACTAATCACAATTGGAAGAAACTAGGCATAGTCAAAGTTTTACGAAATGAGGACCTTTTTTTCTCCAAATTTAACACTCCGTCATAATCTCAAAAGGCTATATAGAGTGTGGACTATGGTATTTCAATTTCAAACCTATCTTTCTCCAAGCTTGAAAACTAGCATCAAGCTTTAAAGCACCAGGCATAACCAAAACCACAATTTTATCCTTAAAGTTTCCAGTATAACACAACTTGAATCTTACTATTTCAACCCTAATGTTTTCAATATATTAAAAATAGACTCTTAATGCATGAAAAATTTAACAAGGTTAAACTTTTGTCAGTTAAGTTTCACGTCATTACTGATTACACGTGATTACTGATTACACATCTTCTTATATTTTTAAAAATTTGTTAATGGACATGACCACCCATATATAAGCTAACGATATAGTGGGTCCCACAAATAAATTAAAAAATAAATTAAAATTTTCTTCTTTTTATTTATTTCTTTAATAAATATACATATTTTATTTTTAAAATTAATTGGTGAGACCCACATGACATAATATAGCCTAAACAAGATATTAAAGTCCACCAATAAATTTTTAAAAATATAAAAAGTACTATGTTAGTGATGACATGACACTTAACTAACAAAATTTAACACCTTTAAATTTTCCATACATTAAAGGTCTATTTTGAATGTTTTGAAAATATTAGAATTGAACTTGAAAGCTCTAAAACATCGGGTTCATGTTGTACTATGATGAAAACCTTACTATTTAAATTACATTTTTACTAAAAAATTCCTATATAACTGAACATTCACTATATTCCACTTGAGTATTGGACCATTAAGAGATTAAGCCACTTGGAAAGTCATATTAGCAAATCTTTATGCTTGGATGAAGTAACAACTTATATGAGAAGGATGAACTTTTCTAGAATATATGTCTAAGTCAAATATGAATATAAGCTTTCTAATTTAATTCCATTGATAGGCTAGATGGTCAAGAAAACAGAATTGAATATGAAGTTCAGGTTAGCCCAAGTATAGAAGCTCATAAACAAATACGGAAACCTATAGGAAAAAGATTTAAGAATAGGCACTATAATAAGCTTATATAGAAGGAGATGCAACCTGAGACAGAGAATCATGATGAAGGAGCAATGGGAAAAACTCTTAAGTGGTAAGAATTTACAAGAAATACATGGTACAAATGATATTAGGAATAAACTCAATCAAGGCCAGGAGAACAGACAGGCTAAGCTGGAGATTGTTTCCATTCCTTAAAGCTTTCACCGTACTTTTAAAGATCAAACAATAAAAGATAACCCTTCAAAGAGGGTGAGTAATCAAGACTTAACAAGGAAGACAGTAGGGTCACACGCACTATTAGAGAAGAGAATAATGTCGATAGTTTTTAGAGGGTTACAAGAAGGAGCTTAAAGAGGAAGAAGAAAGTTCTAAATCCTCCTCCTTTCAAATGAGTATCCTAGTTTGGAATACTAGAAGACTTAATAGTCCAAACAAATAACAAATGATATTCAATTGTATTAAATATACCAACCCTTCTTTTATGGTTTCCTTAGAAACTAAGATCAAGGAACAAAATAATGGCAGATTGAATTTCCTAAAAAAACATTAGAGAACTATCACCAATCAACATTGTCATCAAAACATAATCTAGTTGTTTTGTTCATTTTATGATAAATGAAAATAGAAAAATAGGGTGAAATTCTAGGAAATTGATTGCTAAAGACATAATCTAGTTGTTTTCTGCATTTTATGAAAATTGAAAATAGAAAAATAGGGTGAAATTTTGGAAAATTGATTGCTTACTTTGGCTAGTTAGGTTTGACATTATTTTGTTTTATATGCACGCATTTAGTTTTTAATACCACAATAACCTATAAAAGAATTAATCAGATTAATTTTAACATTATGATTGAAGGATTAGCAAGTTGCATAGGTTATTTTCTTTAACATAACAAGTTTTAAAACGTTTTATTTAATTTTAGGTTCACACTTAAAAATAATTAACCCTCATTTGATAAATTTAGTTTATAAACAATACAAGTATTATTTTAATTCTACAACATGGCCTTAAAGTCAAAATTAATTTTCTATGAAAATGTTATTGTTAATAATCAAATGCCCCTTTGAGACCAAAAAAATGGTTACGGGGGAAACACTTAAGGACAAGGCACCAAGTACTCCTTTGAGTTCATAAGCAATGAGAGAAGATGAACCAAGTACATAGGGTAGTATGCCTATTGTGTTAGGAGCTAGTTAAAAAAAAATTTAATTCAAGTCAAACCAAGATGCTTTGTATGTAGAATTAATATAACGACATTGCTTGTAGACTAACTTTATTAAGATGAGGTATGAATTTCTCTAAAATGTGAGGTTAAAGTTGAAAATTTGAAGATGTTATGTTTACAATTAATCGATTGTGAATATGCTAAGACATTATGATTTTCGTAAATAAAATTTCTAATATGTTATTCAAGTTCTTCCTAATCTAGTTTATTCTATGTGAGATACAGTGGTAAACTATATTTATATTTTGCATTATAGAGTTGTTTTGATCGAGGACAACCACAATTAAGTGTTGAGGAATTTTAATAAGTAGAAATTATAACATTTTACACCCATATTTGATTAGGTTAAAATTGCTACATTTTACTATTATTAACCTAAGTCGTTTATTCCATATTTATTTTTAAAAGAGGCTTAATTTGTACTAAATATTTTTGCATAGGCTTAGTGAACTTAAGGAAAGGAATTTAGAATAAAAACAAAAACAAGGCCAAGAAGTAAGCCCAAACGATATAGTATAAAGAAGCAAAACAACAAATAGGAGAATAAAACGCACAACAGGAGACCAAAACATCGCACAGGAGAAAACAAAACAAAATGTAGGCAGCCAAGGAGTAAAACATAGCATAAATAAAAGAAGTAAAACGTAGAAGAAGAAGCAATAAAACGTAAGGCAAGGGGAAAGTCCAACAGTAGAAATGTAAGGGTTAAACAGTAATTGGGAGCCTAAACCAACAGTAGAAACGCAAGGGTCCAACAAAAAGACTAGAATGCCACTAGCCAGAATAAGAAGGAAAGGAATGACACAACATCTAGTAAACAAGAAAAATGCAGCAGCTGGGAGGGGCAATATGTGTAATGTTCTAGTCATGCATCTCATACATAATATATATCAAATATACGCAGCGGAAAATAAAACGGAACCTCAAAAATCAGATCTACTCATGCATATAGATATAGAAAACAAAAACATGAAATGTAAGATATTTACATACCTTTCCGATGATTTGCTTCATTCTTTAATCTTCTCCGCATTGGGTTGTTTTAAACCACAACGATCAACGTAGACCGTCTCCAATGAAAGTCCACACGGAGATAGAAAGATGAAATCTCACTAGGAGATGACTAGAATTCTTTCTTTATGCTAGAAAAGACAAGAACTCTTATGAGAGTTGGAGGGAAAAGACTGTGTGTGTAAGAAAGAACTTTTCTTTTACTTGTGTCTTACGCAAGATGCACGAGAATCATCTATATTTTTCTATACCATTTGGCCTTCCATAACCCCATCACTAATGGAGAGTTTTGGGAAGTTAATGATCATGAATAGCATGCATAACCCCCATCACTAATGGAGAGTTATGGGAAGTTAATGATCATGAATAACATGTATAACCCCCATCACTAATGGAGAGTTATGGGAAGTTAATGATCATGAATAGCATGCATTAATGGAAGTTATGAGAAGTTAATGACCATGAATAACATGCATTAATGGAAGTTTTAGGAAGTTAATGAACAAATTGGCAGCCAACAACACTTGTTTTTAATCCATTCCATGTAACATTGTCTACCACGATCACATCGCAATACAATCTCGAAACACTCTCTCATATCTTGAATCATCATTCAAGACCATTTTACTCATCCTTCGGATCTCCTATATGTATGACCCATTAGGTTCCCAGTTATGTTGGCCACTTGAATTAACACTTAATTCACTTAATTCAAGTAAGTTAAGAGCTGTATTTAGCAACATGTCATGACCCCCAATTGACCAAAAAGTAAATGGTTTGACTAAGAACTCTTCCATACGCAATATTGACATGCAATTCGTCCTTTCACCATGTATACCCTACTTGGTTCAGAGTAAGGCCAAAGTGTCAACTCCCACTAGATTGACTACGTCACATCTAGTCCAAGTGATATTAGATCTTATCCTGAGGATTTCATTACTCTATGTATCCTTGAAGACTCTCTTCATGACACATATCTGCTCTGGCCAGAGACTCCTAAGTAATGACCCCGATAAGAGGTCGTGGATATTTGATTTAGACCTTTAGTTCTTTCCCTTAGAGGTCAAATCAAAAATAAGATCCAAAGATTGCAATATAATATGCAACCTCGGGTCGTCTCACTTAATCAGAACATAAGCGAATGGACCTAAGCTAACCTATATGTCATGAAATGCAAGCTAAATTAGTAAGAACAGGGTTTTGATCTTTAGGAACATTGACTAAATTAAATTGAATTGTAAGAAAAAGGTATAAAAAGTAATTTTTCATTTTAGGAATAGAAAACTGAAAAATAAAGACAATGATCAAATGGTGATAATATCCTCTTAAAAATGAGCTTGGCTATCATAGTTCGAAATCAATTTTTGATGGGAGTGGAAATCACTAAGTTTCAAATGGTAAACCTTAAATAACTCTTTAAATCCAATATCTTAATTAATGAACTCCATTTCTTAAAACCTTAGTAAACGCCCTTAGTGCGTATAGTGGGTAAGTCAATGCAACAAGTCACTTTAGATCTCAAATCAACTCAATATCAAATACAACTATGCAAGATAAAAGAGATTCAACAAGATCACAAATAGAAATATATGAGACTTCATATATTTAAGCTCAGAGTTCTACATCAATAAATCCAAACCACACATTGAATATCCAACACTTGATTAAACTCTAATCAAGAATGTTCAACTACAAATTACAAATCCTAAACCTAGGAGTTCATAAATCATAGCTAAACATAGATTAATTTACTCCCCTTGTAAGCCCTTTGAACTCAAGCCATTGCTACATCTTCAAGAGGAGAGAGTTGCCTAGCCACACATAGCTCCAAGAGACTTCACGACCGAGAAACCACTGGAGATACCTATGGTAGCAGTCGATGGTGGAAAATGGAAGAAAATGGTATGGATGAGAGAAGACGATGGTGTGTGTGAAGATGGAGTAAGATGGTGGAGTGATAGATGTATGTGTCGGCTCCCTTCTGCTTCTGTAAGTTAGCCTAAAATAGGTCCTTTTCACAAAATGGGTCGATGGATCGGGTTGCACAGTGAGTAAAATTGCCAAAAATAGTTCAAGTCAGTGCCAATTCGAAGGTTTCGTCGCGGCGAACTATTCCCGAAAGGTTCTTTAGTAGATATCGTTGTGGCAAACTTGCCTGTTACACTTGTTGACTTGTGCTCTTGTTCTTCAATCCTTGACTCTACTTCTTGAATCTCCTACAATAAAAAAAAGTAGGTTACAGTATCAACTGTTCTAAGAAAATCAATTTAGTGCAATTTCTAATTATTTGTGACAATTTTACCTTCAAACTATATTAATTCAAGACAAGTACTCAAGAGTTAAATTAAGCACAAAATCCAAAAATAAGAGCCAAGAAGTATAATAAAAATCATGAAATTGTCACCAATTGATATAGAAAACTTGGGTTCAATCAAATTCCCCCATACTTAGGCCTTTGTACTCCTAGACAAAGCTTATAAAAGTCAAAGAGATACAAGTGCAAAAGAAAATAGTGACCATGTTTAAAAATTAGAGTAGAAAATTGGTAAAACCGCTTTCTTAGAATCAACCAAAATAGACTAAAAGAGTGTTAAGAAAAATAAACACTATAGGAATTTAATCTAAGAGATTGAGTGAGAGATTTCTCTCAAAGGAAACTGTTTAACTTCCCCACTCACTTGTCTTGGGATAATTTCACTTTAAAATATGCTTAGTCCATTCTCTACCATAAGCTTGTGATAGTTCTACCTCTCCACTATAAGAACTATAATTTTGAAAATCAAGTGGACTTTTCAAGCCTGTAATGTACGGAAGGCTAAATGAAATGGATTGAATAGAAGAAAGAAAAATGAGTACATGCACCAAAATTATTTTTCTCATGAAATAAACGCCAACTATGCGTAAGAAAATATTTACACAAACAACAAACGTAATTTATCACATTTTTATTGCATTTCTCTTTTGAGAAAGCTTCCAATTTTTTATTTTCCAATAAGAAATTTTTGGAATTCTTTTTTCTTTCTTTTCTTTTGTATAGGAACCTTTTTTCTCTTTTTCTTTTTCTATTTTTAGCTTTAACTAAAAATGAGATACTCATATTAATTGTGAAATATGCATGCACTCAAAAGAAGGCTCAAAGGAGCTAGCAAGGGTTAAGTGTTTGGGGTTTGTGTTTAGGCAAATAAGGTTTAGAAAGAAATGCCTCTATCATAGTAACAAAATTTTAGTTCATCAAGCTTTAATCAAGAATTAAAACAAGTTCTAGAGAGATATGAAACTAAGCAGATACACACAAAAATGAAAGAATTCAGAACCAAATATCTTTCCAACAAGGTTAGCATTTCAAGGCTCAAAAACGTAAAGTGCTACTTTTTCAGCGTACCCTCACTTACTTCGTGTTGAAAACATTGAAAATGAAATTAGCCAAAACCAACTATCATTTAAAAACATAGATGGTGTTTTCAAAAACACACGGACAAATTTAAAATTTATAAAATCCTCAAGAAACAGGAGTAAAAAGAATCTAATGTAGAAGAATGAATGAAATGAGGGAATTAAAAACAGTTTCGGTTATGAAAGAGAGCGTCGCCGCCGCGAGAACCATAATTCGCAGCGTCACCATGGCAAAACCAAGAGTTCAACGTGACAAAAAATTCCAGACACACTTGAAAAATACAATTCACCTCGACTACCAAGTTTAAAATTTTTCATATGAAACACAAATGACTTGCACAAGCGATTAAATGGCCAAAAATAGTGCATAATTCAAAATTGCCAAAATGGAAGAACATCCCCCACACTTAAACATCATATTGTCCTCAATGATGAAACAAGTGAAACATCATGATGTATGAAAAAGTAATAGGAAGGCTATTGAATAATAACACACTGGGCAAAGCACAATGGGAATCATATAAACAACTGGCCATTACTTTGGTAAATAACAACAATGTGACTGAATATCCAGCAGATTGAAAACTAACAACATGACTACCTAAAACAAAAAGGACAATTGACTCAAACTATTCCATAGAAGGGTCAGCCCTAGATCTAGACAGACCTACTTCAAATGTGCTAATGCCGCTCAGGGGGTCATCTTCATCAGATGGCAACTGGAAATGAAAGTGTTCAACGAGCAATGCGTCTATCCGCCAACGATACTGCCTATCCCGATCATATAAAGCTTCTCTCTCCTTCTGTCGGGCTATCTCCTGAGAGAGAGTATCCAGGAGATGAGAGAGGTCCGCATAAAGTCCGTCTACCTTACCAGCGAGGGTCTGCAAAGTAACTAGCTCAGGAATTTCCTGAGCTGGAGTATCATCCTCAACTGGGGCCACAGCTGCAGAGGTTGCACCAATGTCATGAGTAGGGGTGGAGGGACAAGGTGGGTGAATGGTGGGTTGTTTTAGGTGGGTATACCTAAAGAGTGGCGCCGGGACAAAATAGCCATCAATATCCAACTCTGGGACATTGTGTGCTCAAAAAATGTCAGATATGAGACGAGGAAAGGTGATGGCATTGGTGAATTTAGCTATGCTAATGGAGTCATGAAGGGCAGAGGCGATAGTAGCAGCTATATCGACTGGGCGACCAGTCATTAGGAGGTAGAGGTGTAAGGCTTGTTGTTTTGTGACGTAGGCGAGGTGAGTGGTTGGAATGATATTGTCGCAAACTAAATGAAGCCAAGGATGAGCTGCGGATAGGAGATCAGATCGTTTAAGGTAGAGTTGGTAATAGCGTGATCAATGTCATTCGGCGCCTTCTTGACAGAGAGTGCGAATAACATCGTCTAAAAGGTAGTGGTGGATAAACTGATCATAGTGGCAATGAAAAATGGTAGGAAGATTGAGATGGTAACAGATATTGGTAGTTAATGCATTTGGTGCTTTAATGCCACGGAAATTAAGTTCCATGGTATTATTGACTCTGGCATAATTATAAAAATGGTGAACAAAGTTTCGTTGCCTTAAGCACGGGGTTAGACTAAGCCTGTGAGCTCAGAAGCAACAAGTTGTTGTACAAAGGGATGGTCAGGAGGAGCTAATGGAAAGGGTTGCTCCATGATGAAAGGTCTAGTGTCTACTTTCTCATAGAGTTCAGGAATTAGAATAACTAGAAAGGGCAATATTAACGTTCTTAGTTTGAGACACTGTCTTGCAAAAAACACACACAGAAAAATAAACAACTAAATTCGTCGCAGCGAGGATGATGTGTCGCCATGGCGAAAACAGTAATTCGTCTCACTGCGGTGATTGAGCCCAAGTTTACATTATTAATTGGCTGCATTTTTATAATTGTTAAAACACTTTTTGACTCCTAATTTCTGATTTTTGTGCTTAAATAGATTCTCTGTGATTAGCTTATATGAATTGCAAATTGTTAGTAAAATTATTAAAAATTGATAATAATTGCATTATAATTTTTCCAAGAACAATTGATGCTGCAAATTGTGATTTAATTGTAGGAACACAAAGGAGTCAACTTTCCAAAGAAGTCAACAGGTCGTGAGCTCTCCACAAGTCGCGACGCATTCAACAGAACAAATCCAGCATGTTGCGACGTAGGTCAATTTCCAAGTCGCGGCGCGTCAACAGAGAACCACACGTCGCGACGTTAACAATGCAACACGTCGCGGCGAGCAAGCTAGAGCACATGTCGCGACGAGAATTAATTCGCACGTTGCGACGTGCAGACGGAAACCCGGACTCCAAATGGAAATTTCCCTCACTGTTCCGACCCAACCCGACTCGTTTCTTTAAAAGCTTTCCAAATTAGTTCATAAGGGAGTTGGCTACACACATAGATAGACACCATACTTGGAGACCTAGAGACGATCCGACACTCCATCATCGTCATTTCCACCGCGACCATTATCCACCTTCGACCACTTCATCATCACTTACCCGCCATCATCTACACCGCAGGATCATCTTCACCAAGGACGCCGTCGAAGTTATAATAGTGTTGCAGACTACGATCGACATGTTTGGCTAGGCGCTCCGACCTTTTGAAGATGTAGCAATGGCTTGAGTTCACCGTGGGCTTCAAAAGGGAGTAACAAACATTTTCTGAAATTTAATTATAGTATTGTAAAACTCTTAGTTAGAGTTTACAGTGGTATGACTAGGTTAGAATGGTTAGAGTTTAACTATGTGTTGAACAATGTTTTGTGATATGGACATATTTGATGTAGAACCTTATGCTTGAATATATGAAGTCTCATATATGTCTTTGGTGATTGCATTAATCCTCATTATCTGCCTAGTTGTGTTTGATATAGATGATTGTGTTTGATCCAATAGACCACTTGCATGAATTTATCCATTTCACACACTAAGGTTTTTAACAAGGTTTTAAATAATGGAGTTCATTAATTAATTCCTTGGACCTCAAAAGTCCTTTAGGGTTGATCGTTTGAAAACTTAGTGGATTTCATCTCCAAAAATTTAATTTGAACCGGGATAGCCTGAGCTCATTTTCAAGAGGACTTTATCCAATTGGTCATAGTTTGAACTTGTTTTTGCCTTTAAATTTCCAAAATCCAAAAATATACTTTTTATACAAATTTCTTTAATTTAGTCAATTTACTCAATTTTGATCAATACACAAAACGCCCCTTTATCTGCTTTAATTACATGTTTTGACCTTAGGCTAGCTTTAAACCTTTTTCGTCGGTTCCAAGAAGTGAGACGACCCGAGGTTGCAACTTATATTGCAAACTTGAAATTTATTGTTTTTGACCGGTTTCCAAGGATAGATTTTATAATCGAACGATGAGCCACGATCACGCGACGAAAGTGATGTGTCACTGCAGCGAA
Organism: Erythroxylum dillonii; assembly: GCA_032467995.1. NCBI lineage: Eukaryota > Viridiplantae > Streptophyta > Magnoliopsida > Malpighiales > Erythroxylaceae > Erythroxylum > Erythroxylum dillonii. The sequence continues at coordinate 10,254,422 of JANKYE010000009.1, read as the reverse complement.
AATAGAATTTGCCTTGCCACGGCGAAAATGCCCTAAACAACAATAGGAATAGCAAGACAAAAAATCGGACGAAAAATACTTACGAAGAGGGAGGAAAGCTGCGCAGAGAAGGCTGGCGAGTGCAAGAGGGGTCAAGGAGAAGGGACGATGGCCGCGGCGACGTGGAATGAAAGAGAGTTGGTGAAGAATGCTCAGATGGCCGCGATAAAGAAGAGATAGAGACGATGAAGGGGGGTTGGGTGATGTTTATATAGGGTTTAAGTGTGAAATGACAAAAAGGGGAAAAAGGAATACAAAAGGTTAAGAGAAAATAGGGGTGAAAAGGTAATTTTGTCGCGTAAGTTTAGCACAGATTAAACGTTCGCTGCAGCGAATGCTAAAATTTATCATGGAGAACTTAACCTTAGTCACAAAAATAGAAATATCGATGTTTCACCATAGTGACGTGGGATACACGCCGCGGCGAAATAAACCAAAGAGGAATGAATAGAAAGAAATTACTCATATTCGCACCGACAACGTGGATACAAGAAGGAAACAAGGTAACTTCGCCGCGGCGATATGGGCTTCACGCTGCAACAAAATTTACCCGAAAGGAAAACAAAGCAAAGACAGAAATGAGAAAAAATGACTCACAAACACACTAAAGACACAAGCTGGATACTTAGTAATTTGAAGCTTATAGACAAAGTCATCAGGCACCAGATAAGCTCAAAAAATAAAGTGCAACACAATTAATCACATCAATTTCCTTAAACTTGAAGATGTATCGTGCATCAGTACGAAAAGCACAACGAACATAAAACAGGAGACAAAACTAGCATTGGAATTATTGAATTGAAAACTGCTTAAACTAAAAGTTAAACTGGTGTCCTACTGACTTGATTTCTCCCCCACACTTATTCAACAAACTAATGCATCCACAATGTCATACTCAGTCACAAAGCAAAAGTAAGTAAACAAATGAAGGAGAGAAACAACCTAATGATTACGGAGGTTTCTCATTCTTTTGGTGAACCTTCAATGGATAGCCATGCTGGGTTAGGACAACTTCACCATTTGCCATATCAATGTCAGCCTCCTCAATTTCAGATTCACCTACAACAAAAATGGAAAACCTTTCTCCCAAAGGGTTATCATTGACAATCGGAGAGTTCGGTGAGTACAGAGCAGAGTTAAAGTAAACATTTTGGAGTTCAAAATCAGATCATACATCATTACTAACAATATCAAGCATGTTGACTCCTAAAAACGAATAATCCTCATGGGGGTATTTTATGGCTTCATACATGTTAAAACACACTTGTTAATCTCCTACCTCTATGGTTGTAGTAACTTCTTTCGTGCTAATCATAGTACTAGCAGTCCTTAAGAAGGGTCTACCTAGAATCAAGGTGATGTCCTGCACAATTTCGGAAGACCTGGCAAGCACATAAAAATCAGTTGGAAAGACCAAACCCTTTACTTGGACCAAAATGTTCTGTATGATGCCCACTGGATACCTAAGAGACCTATTGGCTAATTACAAAACTACAGATGTAGGCTTTAGACTCTTAACTCCCAATGATGTGTAGACAGACTTAGGCATCACATTAGTGGCTGCCCCTAGATCTAACAAGGCTCCTCCTATGGTAACTTTTCCTATGGTGCACAGGATGGTGAAGGATCCAGGGTCTTGACATTTTACTGGAATTAGGGGTTTAAATAATGTTGACACATTGGAGCTGACGTGCACTCTTTCATTCGGTCTGAACTTTCTTTCACTGGTGCACAGGTCCTTAAGATATTTAGCACATGTAGGAACCCTCTTAACAAGGTCAAGAAAAGGGATGTTTACTTCTACTTTCCCAAATAAATCAATTATATCTTTCTCATGTTTAACATCAGTCATCCTTTTTCTAAGAAAATACGAGTTAGGAAAAGGAAGGTCTTTCAGGTTTACCTCCTTTTCATTTGCTTCATATGCTCCTTGCTTGCTTGATTCCGTGTTGGTTTCAGGATTCGCTTCCTTGCTCTTTAATTATTTTGACTCCTTTTCAGTCAAAAGTGCTCTCTCTTTGGAACTTTTGGACTTCTTGACTCTTTCATTTTTTGAAGGCAATTCTTTACTCTTAATCTCCTCTTTATCTTCTCCCTCATCTTGATTTGAAAACCTCACTTGTTTCCCACTTCAGAAGGTTATAGCGTTCAAACTCTTGGGGTTCATAACAGTATTGGAAGGGATAGTTCCACTGCTTCTTGCTTGGTTCTCACTCAGGTTGTTGAACAGTTAAGTGACATAGGAGTTGATATTCTCAGCCTTCATCTCCCATTATTCCAGTCTCTTTTCTATAGCATTGAACAGAGCATCAGTTTTAGAAGAATCCTGTTAAATGAGATTGGCTATTGCATTGAACTGGTTGTTGTTTGAAGTCCTTTCCTCTTTAATCAGCGCCATCATATTATGCAGAAGTTGGTTAGTTTCTTCCTTTGGTGGGACATTCAGAGCTTGCTGTTGGTTGTGGAACTGGTTTCTGGAAGTACCAGCTCCTCCTCCTTGTTGAAATATGTTCGGTCCCCTTCCTTCTTCATTCCTCCAACTGAACTTAGGATTTGTCTTCCATCTCTCGTTATAGGTGTTGGAATAAGGGTTCCATTTTTTATTGGTCCTACCATGATACACTGCAAACACCTCTTTATACCGATCGGGGTAAACACTAGATATGTGCATTACGGACCCACAAGTATCACAACTGGGTGCAGTAAGATCCATAGAAAATGTTGGGCGATGCACACTCATGTTTTTCATTTCTGCAGTGATGAAGAACAACTGTGACTTCACTCTACTCTCCAAAGAGTCAACTTTAGACTCCAAACTTTCCATTCTTTTGGATTGTGCTATTAAAACTCCCAACTCATGAACACCTCTGGTATCTCTTACACTGTACTATTAATGATTCAAGGCCATCTTCTTGATCAGATCCCATGCCTCCATAACTGTAAGGTCAATCAAGGAACCTCCCGATGCCGCATCCAACATACCTTTATCTTGACTTTTCAGCCCATCATAAAAATACTACACTAACTGCTCATCACGTATCTGATGATGAGGGCATCTGGACAACAAATCTTAGAAGCGATTCCAATAGTCATAGAGTGACTCATCATAATCCTAACGCGTCAAATAGATCTCCTTCCTTATTGATGAAGTTCTGGAGGCTGAAAAATATTTCTCCAGGAATGCCTTTCGCAGATTGGCCCAATTATGGTAGGCATTCGCCACATGCTTTGAGAGGTTCATATACCACTCCCTTGCTTTTCCCTCCAGTGATAGGTGAAAAAACTTACATAGTACTTGATCAAGTGAAGCTCCCACCAATTTCATACTCTGACAAATCATAAACAAAGATTGCAAATGCATATAGGGATCTTCTCCTGCCAAGACATGAAATTTAGGAACAGAGTTAATGAGCAATCCTTTAACTTCAAAATTCACGTCAAAATTAAGACAAGCAGTAGTAAATGGATCATAATTCACATCAGAGGTAGTTGCTTCCCTAATAGTCCTCCTTTTAGGATTTCCATTATCCTCACCCACTCACTCTTGCTCCCTATTACCTCCATTATCTCCTTTCCTAGGTTGATTAACATGAAGGTTAGGGTTTTGCAGAAACTCTAGGTTTTCAGTCATTATCACTCTTTCTAATGAGTCGCTCTCACTACTTAGTTGACTAGACTCTTCCTCAGCAACTACCTTGCTTCTCTCAAACGTCTCTTAATTTCAGGGTAGAAAGGTACAAGTTTGGTTTTACAAGGCATGCACAGGAACAATTCAAATTAAAATAAAATGTAACAAAATTTTCTTGCAAGCACACAAAGTCAAATAAAAATGAGATATGATGGGTGCAAGTGTATGGTGTATGAAAGTATGAATAAAAGTATGTATGCAAGTAAGGTATGTATGTATAGATCAAAAAGCAATCAAAGGAAAAGTTCAAAACAATGTAGGTGCAAAAATGCTAAGTATGAAAAATGCAAATGTTTAGTATCCTTTGTTTTGTATTTTCAAAATTTTGATGTTATGCAAAGAAAAAAAATCCTATACTATTGACAAGTATGAAACTAAACTATCTAGAATGCAATATAAAGAAAAGGCTCCTAACCTCACTTAGCAACAAAATGACAAAAGCTAACCTAGAGAACCAATTAATTGGTTCCCCAGCAACGGCGCCATTTTGATTCAGAACTTTAGTTCTTTCCCTTAGAGGTCAAATCAAAACGAAATCCAAGGATTGTAATATAGGATGCAACCTCGGGTCCTCTCACTTAATCGGAACCTAAACGATGGACCTAAGCTATGTTAAGTCAAAATGACTTTACAATTAATATTCTAATGAAGACCAAATAAAAACAATAGAAGAAAGTAAGACGAAGCTGCGGAGGAGAAACTAAAATGCAAGAAGGCAAAAATAAGATGAAGCGCAGACAAAATGAGACGGAAGCAAAAGTCAAAGTAAGATAAAGCTAAAGTCATAATAAGATGAAGCGGAAACGGAAAGTAAGACGAAGCGAAAGCCAAAAGTAAGACACAAGAAAATAAGACGAAGCGGAGAAACTAAGACGAAGCAAAGTCAAAAATGAAACAAAAGAGAGGAAGACGAAGCAGAAACAAAACTAAGACGAAGACTCGATACCACGTCAGATAGTTAATCAGTCTGAGTTAGGTATAAAACTCAACTGAATAGCTATTTCTTCAAAGATCAAGAAACAAGAAGAAAGAAGCGGTTTTTAAGAAGTGGTTGAAGATGAAGGCTATAAATATGAGTCGGAGTCGAAGACTGTAAAAGTTAATGATCTTACAAAATTAGCGATTTCAAAGAGATTGTGAATCATTGTATTCGTTGTGCTAAAATCTAAAGCTATATTGTCTGTAACAAAACTCGAAACATCTTTCAGTAGAAAGAAGAAAAGCAAATAGCCTGAAGAGGCTAAGAGTGAAAAGAATACTTGCTGTAAGTGTTGGGACCCGATCCGAAACCGGACCCCAACCGGAAAAGCGGAGAACAGATACGAATCAACGAACCCGAAAGTGGGCCGAAGCCGAAACGGAAGCAAAACGAAACTAACGTTTCGAAACGAACGGAAACACATGCCGACATCCGAAAGCGCAAATCTTAGGACACGAAACGTTGCATTGGAAACCCTAAGACTAAACCGAAAAATCCCGATATAAATTTTTTTTTCTTATTCATTTCTTCCTCCTTATACAAAACCATTCCAAGTTCCCTTTTGGAAATTATCCTTAATCAAAC
>JANKYE010000009.1:10230713-10240792 GCA_032467995.1 Erythroxylum dillonii | reverse complement strand
CTATCATTCCAAAATCAATACCAAACTAAGCAAAAACACTTCAATCATATGACTTTATCAAGTCATACTTAAACCTAGCCTTATACCCACCAATTCAAGCTATAATTGTCATCTAATTAATGCATCAATAAGCATAATAAATGTACCATAACTCCCATTGAATGCATCTACTACCATGATTCATTAACTACATACTCAAAGCATAATTAAAACTTAACTTAATCACTTACCTACTTAGCTTCCACTCTTCAATTCCTTCAATTCTTTCTTTGCTATTTTCTCTAACAACTTCTTCTAACCCCATGCAAGTATATCATCATCATGGCAAGAAAAATAACTTGGTTGCAAGAACAAAGACTCTTGAGGTTTGGAGGAAGTTAGGAGAAATCGATGGAGAGGCAAAAGACACTAGGTTTTCGGATGATGGAAGGATAACCAACAATTTTGCTCTTTTCATTCGTTTAAAATGTGAGTAGCCGAAAACCAAAGGAAGTATAGGACAAAAATCATTAAGTCAATTGGACAAGTGGCATGGAGGAAAAGACAAATAAGTAATAAGACAAAGTAGAAATAAAACAAAGTAATGGATAGGATTTATAAATCCTACTGGAATCTGACCCATTCTAGTTCAATGACCCTAGTTTCAATTCCAAAATAATATACCCAATATGACAGTGCCATTGGGTAGCAATTTTCGCTACCGAAAAGCAACCGGTTCGTCACTTGGCGATTTTTTCGGTCCGAGAATTTTCTCCGGAAAATTCCTGAAAAATTCCTGAAAATCCCTTAAAATAGAAAACACTCAATGGTTCACTCAGAATAATTTTTCAAACCCAATAACCATGTTAATCACAATAAAATTGCATTAGGCACGAAAACCGGGAATGTCATGTATGCATGTACAGTTATTTCATGTGCACAGATTTCACTGTTCACTAGTACTAGTATGCATGGACAATACTAATAAATCCCCATCAATCTCATCCTATGTCAATTTACTATTTTACCCTTCCTGTCGGGGGTGGGATGTTACAAATGGCCACTAGCTATAGGCTAACTTAGTTGGCTCATTTGATTAAATACACAAAAAGTGAAAAAAAGAAGAAGTAAAAGAGCAAACTAACATCTCATCAAAACTAAAAAAAGTTGAATATAAATTTTAAAAAGATATAGCTTACATTATACGAGGGGTACAAACATTATAACTATTTAAAAAATTGTAGAAAATATTATTAATTATACGAATAGTTTGAGAAATGATTGTGTACTAAGATGTGCTTTTCTTTTAAAAGAACAAGACATAGAAGACGAGATGTAACTAGACGATGTTAAATGTTGAGATAAAAATGGAAGGTTGCAAGTTACTAGGTTAAATGTTGCGACGGAAATAAAAGGTTACAATATATGAAACAAGCATGTTTTAAATTATTTTTTTTTGAATCAATATTGAATATAGGTGTGCATGTATATGTGTATCTATGAAAATTTTAATTGGAGTACATGGACCATGACATGATAGTTTCAAAGCCCATGTTCTTCATCAAACTTATAAAAAAACAACATTGAAATGGACTTGAAGGGATGAATGCTTTTTTGTTTTAATAAAATGTCTCAAATCCAACACTCTTCTTTGATATATTTCCTAGAAACACAAATTTTGCATCTCAAATAGTTAAATGTCCTTTAGCAAAGCTTTAGTTACGATATTAGCCACTTGCTCTTCAGAACAACAATGTTTAAGCTTGACTTCTACCTCCTTCTTAACTTCTCTTATAGCATGAAAATTGATTTGAATATGCTCTTTTCTTCCATGTTGAATTGGGTCTTTGCAATGCTATAGTAAACTTCTTACCATTGTAAAGAGAAGTGACTTACTTCTATTTCAACTTAAGATCAATCAATAATTTTCTCAACCATATATAGTAGTTTGAAGCACCAACAGTTGCAATGTACTCTATTTTAGTTAAGGACTGAGTAATAATTTTTACTTTTTAGAATGATAAGTGAGCATAATACTAATGAAGGAAAAGAAATAACTAAAAGTCCTCCTAGCATCACTAATAAAACCATCCTATCAACTTAGTGCTTTCTTTATTTTTTCATGTCTACATTACTAACACTTAACTTGTATCTATTACAAAATATATTACTTATAATCTAATGTAAGTCCATTTATTGTTTAGTAGTAATACAATGGTGATAAGGTATTGATATCATGAGGAAGTAGTAAGAATTCAGTTAACCCTCTTGCTATTACTTGGTTAATTAAGAATGGATTTATTTTTATGATAGAAAATTAAATATAAAACTAAACCTAAACTTAAGCCTAAACTTACATAGAGTAAAGAGTAAAAGACCATTATAAATATAACCAAAACATGTAATAAAATGAAGAAAACAAATAAGAACATCATCTAAACAAAAACTTCCCTAAGTACCATCTTAGATGTCATTATTTAGTAACCTAACATGGACTTATCATGTAAATAGAGATAATTACTTAAAAACCAAAATTGCATTGTGTTGAGATGTAACCGTCTACTCTCTATTTGATCTACATATATCTTTATCAAGCTAAGATCCATTTGAATGCATTAAGATATGTGAAATCCCACAAAAGATTTCACCCTAACACTAAAAGGATCACACAAATCTCCCAAAATTATCCCATTTAACCCCTTTACCTAAGCCACGATCCACTCACAATTAGGCTCTCTCAATTCATCTATAAGTGAATAGAGATTAGGTTTAACCTTTAGCTTCTTTCTAAGTTGTCTTGCCTTCTTTACATAGTGCTTATTTAGATATCGCTTATGCTACATGCTTCCTCCTTTTCTTCTTTATTGTAAAAAGTACTTTCTCCCTACCAATTATTATCTATTCCTAATTTTTCCCTTTTTTCTATCTTCTCCAATGTTTTAGGACGTGTCAACCTTGAGTGGCATTTCTAAAGTTTCTTTTATTCCTTCCTTAATAGTTACTGTTTTACTACTTTTCAAATTTCTCTATCATTTGCCTCATCTTTTACCATCTTTATATATAGATCATATGCCATTTGACATTGAGTAAGGATCAAACATTCATTTCCCCCCCTTTATCCTCCAGGCACTCTAACCATCCTAGTCCCTCTTATGACCTCTCCTTGGCTTCCTCTCTCTTCAACTCATCCTACCAACTTGGAGAAATCTTTTAAACCTCCATTATCTAAGATTGTTGTCATGCTATGACCATGATATTTTTATCCATTAATAAAATACACCGGATACTATTTAACTGTTCGCAGAGGTCCCTTAGCAAGATCACAAATGAACTTATTCTTAATTGGATTTTCTAAGGCCTACATAAAAAGAAATTATCATATCAATGGGTATAATGTAATTTCAACACTTAAATCTTATAATTCAATTATGAGAATATTTGTAAGTAGAAAATTACACATCTCTCGAACCATCGTGAGAAGTGTCTTCTAACTTCTTTATTTACTTCATCCTATGTGTTGTCCGCCATTATCTCGCGTAACAATGCCTCGTATAATCTAAATACATTATTGTGTATTTTAGTTATGAACAACACAATTTGAAAATCGAAATAATCATGTTCAACTTACTGTACGAAAGGTTGAACCTCTTGACAGTTCAATAAAATGTAACCATGAGCAACCTCAATTTCTTCCTCTATTAACATTCTTCTTATTGCACATCTATATGTTTGCCTAGGATATATGAAAATGGATAAGTTACCATCAGCATCACTCGTTCCTCCCCCATCATCATTACTAGGAACTTTTCTTTTTCTTGTGTGAACATGCGGCTCAAAATAATGTGAACAAAATGTACTAGTTTCCTCCACTAAATAAGCATTACATATCGGCCCTTCAACTCTAGCCTTATTTTTGACATTTTTCTTCAAGTAATGCAAATACCTATATTAGAGAATATGGTTGTTACAATTACTAGTTAAATCATGTTATTACTTCAATGATAATAATTTGAATTTGAATTACCTCTCAAACGGATAGATCCATCGATATTGAACTAAACCGGTTAGTTCCACCTCTTGTGCTAATGCACATCTATGATCCATACAGTCAAAGAAGCTTGGAGGAAAAATTCCTTCTAACTTGCGCAAAATTACTGGAATTTTCCTTTCTAGTATTTCTATTTCATCCAACTTGATTTCAGATGATGTTAAACTTTTCAAAAACAAACTTATTTCTGTTATCACTTCCCAAACCTTTATCGATAACAACTCTCGAAATGCAAGTGGAATTAGCCTTTGCATAAACATATGTCTATCATGACTTTTCAATTTAAATAATTTATACTTCCTCATGTTCACATACCTTGCCAAGTTTGAAATATAACCACCGGGAAACTTTAGACTTTTCACCCATTCACACAATATTTTCTTTTTTTTTTTGTCCAAAGTGTAACATACTTTCGGATATTTACCAATGCAAAGATCCTTATGTAACTCATTCCTTCTATAAAAAAGTTGCAAATTAGCTCGTGATCTTGCATTGTCTTTTATCCTCCCTTCAATGTTCATTATGGTATTGAACAAATTGTCCATAAAAATTCAATATGCATCACATCTAGATTATGATGTATCAAATTAGTTTTCCAATATGGCAAATCCCAAAAGATGCTTCGTTTTCTCCAACCAAAGTTTTTACTAATGCTTGCATTTACTTCATCAGTTTCAAATTATGTAACTTTCAGCAAACCTAATTCATCAATCTCCTGCAAAATCTCTTTACCAGTTTTGTGAGGGGGAGGAGGTGTTTTTACCATCCTATTCTTTATGAACTTTTGTTTATTGCATCTAAATGGAAGATCTGGAGCAAGAAATTTTCTGTGATTGTCAAACCAACACATTTTGCCCCCGTTTGGAAGATAAAATGCATCAAAATCATTGCCACAATAAGGACAAGCCAGTTTTCTTGTTGTGCTCCATCCAGACAATATGACCTATACTGAAAAATCACTAATGGTCCACATCAATGCTGCTCTCAAAACAAAATTCTGTTTCAGAGACACATCATATGTTTGAACACCATATTCCCAAAGATGCTGCAATTTAGATATCAATGGTTGTAAGAAAACATCAATTTTATGCTTCAAATTTGAAGGCCCTAGCACAACCACTGTTAAGAACATATATGCGTCCTTCATACACATCAATTATGATTGACCATGATGAATATTACTGGTCGGATTGACCAAAAGGTTGGAATCCATCCGTTGACAATCCCAACCTAACATTTCGACTTTCAGCTGCAAACTCAAGATGGGTGTCATTGAAATGTTTTCATGCCAGTGCATCTGAAGGATGACTCATAATTTCGTCTTCTTGTTCGTGCTCATTATGCCATCTCATGTGAGATGCAGTAACATCAGAAGCATATAGCCTTTGAAGTCTCAGAGTTAGCGGGAAATAATACATCCACTTCAAGGGTACTAATTTCTGTTTCATTGAACACTTTCTAGGATTGAGCCTCAGTTAACCACAAAATTTGCACTCTTGTAATTCCACATCATCTCCCCAATACCACATACATCTCAATTTGCAACAATCAATCTTCTCAACAGGCAAACCAAGACTCCTAATAAGTTTCTTCATATTGTAAAAACTATATACTATTGTATGATCAGAAGGTAATGATTCATTATACTACTTAAGAATTTTATCAAAACTATGGTCCGAAATATGCCCTTTAGATTTTATGTTTAATATTCGAGCAATTAAAGATAATTGAGTCATTGTCTCACAATTTGGCCATAATTCTTGATCAGATGACTGTAGTAAGTCAAAAAACTATTTTGCATGTGGGTTAGGTTATTCTTCAAGATTTTCCATATTTTTCTCAAAGGTATTACTAGCTGCATCATAAACCATTTGCATGTACGGATTTTCAGTTCCATCCACATAATTTGTGCTAACTCCAATCCCCCCTTCAAACTCATTTAAGTTGACAGACGATTGTGTTTGATTACCCTTTGAGGTGCTACAAATCAACGGTTTCCCATATCGTGTCCACTCAAAATAATTGGGGACAAACCATTTTCTCAGCAAATGCCTATTAACTTCATTAATAGGAAGGAAACATTTGTGTTTGCACTTTTTACATGCGCATTTGATCTTTGGCCTATCCCTATATGCAGGTTGAGAACATGCATAATGAATAAAAGCTTCAACTTCGGCAACAAATTCAGGATTAATGTAACCATCAGGTGTTAATCATATATACATCCAAGATCTATCAACATTACTCATTTCTGTAAAACTATTAGTTTAAAGTAGTGATTCCATAGTTAGTATCATTCATGTTCTCCAAAGATTACAAAACATTTAAGATAAGACTTGTGAATCAAGACAACAAATTCTCATTATGACTCCTAGACTCCTGGTATTTTTCAACGATGAGCCTCACAGTAGCTCCATCACGGGTAATGGTTAAGGTTTATGGGTTGAGATCTAAAATATTTGTAAACTGAAGATCGAACATATATGTTTGTAATCATATATGTTAGAAGAGAATTAATGTTAAAAGTTTGATATTTAACTTATATTAAATATGTACTAGTGCCAAATATAATAAGTATTCATTAAAATATGAATACTTATTTTAATAAATTGTTTTAACATACATAAATTTAAAAAGATGTGTGTAAAAATGTGCATATGAAAAGTAAAGAGAAGCTAATCATTTCATAGAACATTAATGAAATAACAGATTGACATAATTAAGGTAGTTAGAACTATAATATAAGTCAAACTCATCATATATTAATTCAATGATAAACCAAAGTTCATACCATAAATAAGTTTCACATCGTGCAGGCCATTTAAATAAAAAAATGCAGGAACTTCAGATGGGAAGTTCAAACCGCAAACAAATACCCAAAAGAAACCAAGTTCACAAAAATGTAGTAAAAAACAAAACCAGTTACCTCAACTAACACGTAGAAGGATCTTCCTGAAGTATGTGAAGAAAGATGATGACAAACATAAAATGAAAATATAGAAACTAATACAAATTCGATTAAAATCTGTGAAAAATCATTGTTGACATTGTCAAAAATATAAGGAAATGAATGTCATTTGAATACCTGCTAAAACTTCTTTTCAATCTCCTTCGAAATAAAAATACTACTAACAAATGAGTTCCTACAACCAAGAAGAAAATTGTTCACAGTTTAGAAGCATTCTAGATGAAGATATGCTAGCCTAATCACGAACATAAGCTAGATCACCATAAATGATTCAAATGCTTAAAATAAACAAGACCAAGATGAGAGACCAAAATTGGATTGACTCGAGGTTAAATGAAGTGATGTAAGCTCAAAAAATTATCCCTTCTTATGTAATATTATAAAGATTTATCCCATCTTTACATACTAATTTTGAAAGTGAGATGAAGTTATTACAAATTTCATTCAAACATATTTTATTCTTAACCAGAAAGAAAAAGAAAGAAATCACAATCAAAAGATACAAATTAATAACTAAATGAAACTGAACTAGAACCAAATAAACGTCTTGTAAAATGAAAAGGAAGAAGAGTAGGAATAACATCATGCGTACACATACAATGGATACAATGGATATGTACACATCCGTTACAAGTTTCACTAAAACTTAAGTAGGAATAACAACATACATACACGTACAATGGATACAAATTTTAGGTAACCAGGTATGAATCTAACTGTTGCTATGACAACCCATGCATCATATCAAGACGATGTATTGTCAAAATTTGTGAACGAAGATTTTGGATGGATTAATTCCGCATTATCGTTGAAGATTTAACATCACTACCAATGTCTCATTTGATGACATATGACTCCAACCTAGTAGTAACTGTTGCCCTTTAATGATTAGCAAATCTTGCTAGGAGAGAATATCCAAACATGGTATCTAATGGTTGTATAATGTCAATACTCATGACTCGCTGTTGTTAAAATCTTTTAGCTACCATTTCTTTAGAATCCTAAACAGGATATGTTAATTGAACCATCATCGAATTCACTAAAAGAACTTACTATAAACCGTGAAAGAAACAATTTTGGCCCTTCATATTAAATCAAAGAGGTTTGAACACATAAATTATTAATTGACCCTTTTAACTTATAAAATTTGTTAAACCACAAGTACATATGCAATCATATAAAAGTTACATAACCTTGTTGCTGCAAAAAAAACTTAAAACACAAGATAGAAAAGGTCATTACTTGCCTAAGCATTTGTCCAGGGACATATGGGCATTTTATCAAGCACTGTATGTTCATCAAATAATCATCTCATTATACTAACCAAATTCACATTTTTTCCCTTTCTATCACATACATTTTAACATATTTTGTTCTTATCCATTCACAAAATACCAAAACATACGAAACAAATCAAAGACACAAACTAGTTAATTAAACACAAATACCCACAATCAACATGTGTACCTCCACCAAAATGGTCGTTTGGTCAAAGAAAAGGACTGGAAGCAGCACGATGTGACCAGACGCAGCACGAACGGGAGACGACTTCGTGCCAGAGGAGCAAACGCAGCAGAGAGGAAGAGAAGAAAGCAGCAGGGAGGAAGAGAAGAAAGACGGAGCGACGACGATGGGGGGAGAAGGGACCTGTGGGTTTGTTTTAACGTTAACAAAACGAACACCAAACGACGTCGTTTTCTTTAAGTTAACGACGTTCAAATGAAAGCAGACAACGATGTATATATAAACTTTACCAATGAAAACATTTCGTCGGAAAACTCAAACCTTTAATATTCCGCCAACAATTTGCACCTTATATTTTCACACTTTTCTTTTAGTATTTGCCGACGGTACCCGATGCTAAATATATTTTCACGTCAACTTTTTCAATGGAAAAATTGTTCGTCTTAAATTACCATATAATACGACAAAATTACCGATGAAATTTCATTTTCCGTTGGTAATTATTACCTGTCAGTATATAGTAGTTTTCTTGTAGTGGATGCCTCACAGGGGCATTAACATCTTTATAATGAGTGCAATATTGTTAAATGGGCTTTTAATGGCACACCTATGATTTTCAAACACCATTGGTAATTACTAACGAAAAATGGTAGTTTTCTTGTAGTGGATGCCTCGCAGGGGCATTAACATCTTTATAATGAGTGAAATATTGTTAAATGGGCTTTTAATGGCACACCTATGATTTTCAAACTTCTCATGCTTGGCTCTTTATTCACTCACGTCGATATAGACGAGAGGGATAAAAAAAAGCTCGGCTCTTCTTCTGGTTCCTGTAGACAATGCCAATTGTTGCCTTCGATTATGTTGGACTAAGGCTTAGGTCTTAAAGTACTCTTGTCGGTTAGGGATCTAAGAGCCTAGATCTAAGATCCTCATTAGCCTAGTGATATGAGATCTTTATTGGGCTGTCAATGTAGGCCTATAAGAATCAACGTTATAATGGTTTCTGATAGTAAGACTCTAATGTTGAAATTAGTGCAAGCTTGAGTACTGTCACTGAGAAATTATAGAGTTTGAAAAGAAACATTACTCTCCACTCGAATGTGTATAGATCCTTATATTGGCATTGGGTTATACAAGTGGAAGCATTCTCTGGTTTTCAAAGAAAAGAGGATATGTAGAAAAAGAGCAACAAAGTAAGGGGTGACATAATGTCTCCAAAAGATGACTGGGGTGCTGCAAGGTATGAGATTGGCTTATCACTTAAAATGCAGCATTGATAAGTTATTAGTATCATTTTTAGTGTTAATATTAGTTTTGTCAAATATTGTATGACAAAAGATATCACATAATATATAGAATAAATTAATTTGCGAGTGTGATAGAAAATGAAAAAAAACATAGAAATATCAAATATAAAATTATCTTAGGATAGCTGGTTTATTTTAAGTACTTTTTTTTAAGAAATAGTATTATCAAAGTAATGAAATCTTATACAACAAAACACTATGCCTTTATTCTTATTAGGACTCATTTATTAGGCAAGATAATTTAATTATCGATCATAATATAAATTAAGAGTTATTTGTATCAAGATTTTTATGAGTTGATCACAGTAAA
>JANKYE010000009.1:10216626-10229461 GCA_032467995.1 Erythroxylum dillonii | reverse complement strand
TCAAAATTGTAAAATAAATATTGCAACAATTATCAAATAATCAATGAATTACATATACTATTCTTATTATACTATAGAGACATTTCCGTTATTAACACTATTTTCTGTTCTGTTCTCGGCAACCAAACACATTTTTATACTCAGGACGGAGACAATTATCTCTGTTCTGTCCACCACAACCAAACATCTCACTGTCTTCAATTCTTGTTCTGTTCAGTCTTGTCCTGTTCCGTCTCGTCCCGTCCCTATCTGTTGAAGACGCTAACCAAACACAACATTAGGCTTACTAAAATGTCATGTTTCGTGGTCATGGGCAATTCTTTCAAATCCTTGTCAATTTTCCTAATAAGAAGCAATCCACAGGGTCTGTTAAAGAGCAAAAGAAAAGCTTTTAAAGCTGGAGAAAAGATATGGGAGAAATATGATGTTATTAAATTAAAATAACGTTGGCTATATATAGCCTTACAGACATTGGGAACCACGACTCTCAACGGACTGAAATAGATAAATACAAATTCTTTAATATCAGGGATTTTTATTCAACAGCTAGGTTAATATAACAAACTTCCAACAAATAACGTAACAATTCCTCCCTTAAACTGAATACTATATGTACTCAGTTTACATATAACTTTAGACAGACTCCCAAAAGTGCTCGCATCCTTAAGAAAACATCTAACTTTAGTGGCTTAGTCATCAAGTTAGCTAGTTGATCTTGTGTATAACAAAGTACCATCTCCACTGTGCCATCCTTTGTGAGTTCTTGAAGGAAATGAAAACATACATCTATATGCTTACTTCGATCGTGCATAACTGGGTTTTTTGAAAGTTTAATTGCAAAACTATTATCGCAGCGAATAATAGTTTTCTTGCCTTGATTCGAAACCAACTTTCCCAACACACGTTTCAACCAAATTGCCTAGCATGCACATGACGCAGCAGCTATAAATTCTGCCTCTGTAGTTGATAGACTTACAATCGGTTGTTTTTTAAAAGACCAAGATACAGCTCCTGAACTCGACAAGAAAACATAGCCTGATGTGCCTTTTCTATCTTCCACATCTCCAGCATAATCACTATCCGTATAAGCCACAAGTTCATCATCTCCTCCCTTCTTATAAAAAATACCAAACGTTATTGTTCCCTTTAAGTACCTCAGTGCCCTTTTTGCAACCTGTAAATGAAGCTCAGTAGGATTTTCTATATACCTGCTAATAAGACTTACCACAAACATCAGATCTGATCTAGTTGCTGTGAGATACATAAGGCTACCCATAATCTGTTTATAATAAGTCTTGTCCACTTTAATTCCACCATCATCCTTTACGAGCTTAAAACCAGGAACAATCTGATTATGGACAGAATTGCTTTTGTCCATCTTAAACTTTTGCAGTACCTCCAATGCATATTTCTTTTGATTGATAAAAATTCCGTCTGAGCTTTGTAAAACCTCCATGCTAAGGAAATATCTCATCTTTCCAAGATCTGTCATGTCAAACTCACGCTTCATGGAATCTGTAAATTCTGCAAACATGGATTCACCATTGCCAGTATAAATAAGATCATCAACATAAAGACTTACGATTAGTACTTTATCATCCTTCTTTGTCTTAACGAACAAAGTATGTTCATATTCACACTTCTCAAACCCTTCCTTCATGAAGTAAGATTCTATCCGACTATACCAAGCTCGCGGTACTTGCTTAAGCCCGTAAAGTGCCTTCTTTAATTTATAAACCTTCTGTTCTTCTCCTTTTTGCACATAACCACAAGGCTGCTCCACAAAAACATTTTCCTATAAATCACCATGTAAGAAAGCAGATTTTACATCTAGCTGATACGGTGACCATCCTCTTTGAGCTGCGAGTGCTATCACCAACCGAATTGTCTCCGTACGTGCCACAAGTGCAAATACTTTTGTGTAATCCACACCATATTGCTGAACATACCCCTTCACGACAAGCCTGGCCTTGTATTTACTTACTTCTCCATTTTCATCAAGTTTGGTCTTATAGACCCATTTAACCCCAATTTTTTTCCTCCTTCAGGCAGATCCATTAATTCCCACATACCATTCTTCTTTATTGCTTCCATTTCTGCATCTATGGCTTGCCTCCATTTTTCACTTTTCATAGCGTCTTCTAAGTGAATTGGATCAATATCAGTAGCTGCAAACATGACCATATCTGCTTCTTCTTCAGAAAGTCCTTCACCTGTTTCATAGTCTCCCATCCAACCAGGTGGTCTTTGAATCCTCCCTTAATCTGAAGGTGACGAGTGATCTACTGGCAAGGAGTCAGAGGATATATTTTCTTCATCATTAAACTCATGAACTGATTCTTCCGCAGGATCATCCCACTCAAACTCGCACAAAATTGCTTTTTCATGCTCCTTATTCCAATCCCAACTCTTATCTTCTTCAAACACAACATCTCTACTTATAATAATCCTTTACGAAGCAGATCATAAAGCCTATAAGCCTTTAATTCTTGACTAACACCCAACAAAACACAACATAAGCTTTTATCCTCCAGTTTAGATCTAGTATTATTAGGCACGTGAATATGAGATTTACAACCAAAAACTCTAAAATACTTAGCTGATGGCTTGACTCGACTCTATGCCTCCTCTAGCGTCTTATTTTGTATTGCAAGTGTGGGACTTCGATTCAAAACATGTGTTGCCCAATTGACTGCTTTAGGCCAGAAAGTCTTGGGAATTTTCTTCTCCGATAGCATGCTACGAACCATATTCATAATAGTTCTATTTTTCCGTTCGACAACCTCATTTTGTTGAGGTGAATAGACAGCTGTCAATTGTCTTTTTATGTCATTTTCATCACAAAACTGTTAAATTCTTGTGAATTAAATTCCCCTCCTCGGTCTGTACGTAAAACTTTAATAAAGGAATCCTTCTCCTTCTCAACATACATTTTAAATCTTTTTAAAACACCAAAAACTTCAAACTTTTCTATTAAAAAATAAACCCATAATTTTCTGCTAAAATCATCAATGAAAGTAAGCAAATACCTCATTTTGCTATTAGGGATGGGTTTAATCGGGCCGCAAATATCAAAATGTACTAACTGCAGAACTTGTGAAGCTCTCCAATTGCTCCTTTTTGGAAATGAATCTCTTTGTTGCTTTCCCACCAAACAATCTTTACATAGTTTTGAAGGAGATTTGTAACTGTGGCAAACCATGCACCATCTCTTTTTGTTGAAGAGTCTTTAAGCCTTTAAAGCTTAGATGTCCATATCGACAGTGCCAGAGCTGCACAACATCTTTTGTAATTGTGTTGAAACAAGCAATTGCAATAGGCTAAGACACAGCATGAAAAATGAACATTCGTTTTGAAGTCATCATTGTATCCAAGATTAAACCTTTCTCCGGATGGAAAACCTTGCATCTGTCACGTTGAAACAAAATTGACTGCTCTTTTTCTTGTAACTGTCCAACACTAAGCAATTTGTTCTTCAACTCAGGTACATAAAACACACCAGTAAAGATCTGTGACATTCCATTTGCTTGCAACCTTATATTTCCTTTGCTTGCTACAATCAAGCTTGAGTTGTTACTCAGCTTTACAGAATCTCTAAAGTTTTCATCAAAATCTAAAAAAAATCCTTTCCACACATATGATTACTGCATCTTGAGTCCAGAAACTATATATCAGTTTTTCCAGCAACATTTGTATCTACATACGCCATCAGCAACATGTCATCATGAGATTCAGTAAAATTAGTTTCATTTTCTTTCTGTGGACATTCCCATTGAAAATGCCCTAGCTTGTGACAATTATAGCACTCCACTGTAACTTTGTTACGGCTCTGTCTGCGTCTTCTCCTTCCATGACCACCTCATCCATGAAAAACCTTCAAAGCACGTTCTTCTTCAATGTGAGTGCTCATGTGTTGTTCATGCACAAGCAAACTACTCTGCAACTCATCAATGGATAAAATACTTGTATCATGAGACTCCTCAATCGAACACACAACATAGTCAAATTTGGGAGTCATAGATCTCAAAATTTTTTCAACAACAACAACATCTTCTTTATCTTCACCGTTTGCTTTCATCTTGTTAGCAATGGTAAGAGTTGGAGCGAAGTACTCATTCACGGTTTCTCCTGCCTTCATGTGAAGAATTTCAAATTCTTTGCGAAGAGCTTGTAACTGTGTCTGCTTAACTCGTGTTGTACCCTAGTATTTCTGCTTCATGGAATCTCAAATTTCTTTTGACGTATCCTTTTTCAGAATCGTCTCCAAAACTGTCCGATCTAGTGTTTGAAACAGATAGTTCTTTGCTTTCAAATCTTTCAACTTCTGATCGTCAATATTCTTCTTCTGTGCATCTGTCAGAATCGTACCCTCTGCTACTGCAGAAATTTCATTCTCCACCAAACCCCAATACTCCTTTGAAAGCAAAACGTTCTCCATAAGCATCACCCAATGATCATAGTGTATATCAAATCTCAACACTGCTTGTTGTACAAAGGAACTCTCTGTTGCCATAGTTAAATCTACCAAAAAAAACACTTAGAAGACTGCTGCTTCTACTAGCCTAATTATAGGCTTTGATACCAATTTGTTAAAGAGCAAAAGAAAAGCTTTTGAAGCTAGAGAAAAGATACGAAAGAAATCTGATATTATTAAATTAAAATAATGTTGCTATATATAACCTTATAGATATTGGGAATCATGACTTTCAACGGACTGAAATACATAAACACAAATTCCTTAATATTAGGGATTTTTATTCAACAGACAAGTTAATATAACAAACTTCCATCAAATAACGTAACAGGGTCGATGCTTTTGTATTGGCAAGTAGGAACATGAAAATGGAGAGTCTCAAACATATATGGGAAAGTCACAACATGATTCTCATGGTTTTGTTTTGATCTCTTTGACACGAAATGAAGAGTAGACATGCAAGAAGCGGGAACAAACATAAGAAATCAACCTTGTTATGATGTTTTTGTACAAATGTATACAACTTGCTCAAGAGCTTGGAATTTTTCAGACAGCGGCAATGCTACTTGGATTACGCAAGACTTACGAGTTATGTTATCAAGCTAATCCGTATCTTTGAGAAAGTCTCAAGTAGTAGAATAATAAAGATTCGCACAAACATTAACCCCAACGTCCAAATACAATTAAATAATTTTCCCTTTCCGTCTTTCACTAATTTCGCGATTAGTAAAGAACAAGTGCCAATAAACAATTGCAGGCGGTGGACACACGTGGCAGACAGGTACGAACGCACGCGCGTCTTCAACGTCCTTTGTTTTCCGCGCGATAGGAACTTGGCAAAAGTCAAACTTTTATCCATCCGGACAACTTCATTCGTAAGCTCTCGCAAACACGGAATCAGAACCTCTGTCCTTCCTCGCAACGTAGTGACTGTTTATTGCTTTGTACGGCTTTCTGAGTCTGAAGAGTCTAGTGGATCCAACGCGTTCCTTCCATCCTGTCCTTTTTGTTTGCTTGCATCATTGCGTCTTATGCAACGTAATAATCACTAATTACGTAATTCTGTAATCTGGGAGTAGCCAAACTAAAAAGGGATTGTGAAATCACCTTGCCGACGAAGACTAAAACATTTCAACTTGACCGACAATGAGATTCCTTGGTTACCTAATCGTGTGCAAGGCTTTAGTTGCGTGTAATTAGGAGCTAATTTAGTACAGTCCTTGCTGCTTAAGATGAAATATGAATGAAGTCCTTTGTTAAACTTAGGTTCGCCATTCTCAAACATATGCAGCTTTTTATTGTTTTGATAAAACAATAGCATCCACATTGTTTGCAAGTGAGAATTCAATAAACCTGTAAGAAGGAGACTCGTTCCGAACTGGTGAAAGAATGGACATCACTTGATTTTACCATTCCTTTATAATCTGCAGTGAGTTATCTATTATTATTGCATGCGAATCAAGGGGTCAAAGGGAAGACGTTGGGTGAAAACATAGGTGTGCCTCTGCCTCACTCTCGACAGTTAAAAAGAAGAATGTAGCTTAAGCCATCAGCTTTTTACTGGGTTTCTTTTCTTCTTGCCCAGAAAAGGAAAATTGTACAAATCTGTAAAACCCATTTTCAGTCAGTACACTAACTTCTAAGTGACTACTCTGAGTTAACACCAAGTGATTTAATATTTCACAAATCTTGTTCGGCATCCAATTATGAAAATTTTTAATCTGGCAGTTGTTAACCCTAATTGATTTAATTCTCAATCAGAATCCCCAAAAACTGAAATGAACTTAATGGGACATAAAAGAGGAAGGAAATCTCAAAGAAGGTAAGAGGTTACCGGCCAAAAATATCCGCATGCTTCCCTGCAAATTTTATCATTCTTCTTCTTTTTGTAACTAACGAAATGTTTTGTACATCAACAATCCACAATTTCATTGCTTTAGTGGATTGTTACCCTACCCTTTATATGATTTGAGTAAAAGCGGATAAAAATGTTCTTTCTATTCCAATATATTGGGAGCATTATATTAATTAACACAACTGTTTTAACATAAACAAAATCCGTTATTATTGCTAAATTCTGGTAGTTGCACCTCAAAATTTTGACTTTGTAAACGCATATGTAGAGTAGATACTGAACAGAAGGAGCGAGCAAAAGACTTTGAGGTTTGAAAAGGGGAGCATAAGTATTCAACGTAATGTGAAAAACCTCCGTTTCCTATGGCAGGTTCCACGAGCCTTCTTCTTCTTCTTCGTCTTCGTCTTCGTCTTCGTCTTCGTCTTCATCTTCATCTTCATCTTCATCTTCATCTTCGTCTTCCTCTTCATGTTCATGTTCGTCTTCCTCCTCTGCAACAAGATCAAAAACAACAATCTGTAAATTTTCTTTGCAACCAAGTAGAAAGAAGAAATATAAAACCCGGAAGAAGATGACGCGGACCCATTTGCCCTTTTCTTCTCGTCTCTTCTTTTCATTAACTGACAAATCCAAAATATCACAAATCTCTGTGCACTGCTCCCCCTGACTATATATCTCATTCTTACATTTAAGCTTCTGCTTCAATTCTATCTAAACTATAAAACCTCCAATCAATCTGTATCTGCCTCTGCTTCTCGCATAACCCCCCCTCTCTCTCTCTCTCTTTCTCTCTGTGCATGGACTGTCACCTCCTGATCTCACCAATTTCAACGGTCCGATTTCTCTCGCTCCCCATCTACCTAGTGTTTTACTGTTCTCGTTCGGTGTGCTTTGGCTTGATGTTCATGTCTGTGTTAAGGGTCTGCTTTTTCTGGGTGAAAGGGAATTGTTTTCGAATTTAAGTATTGAACTTGAAGTGTTTGTGTTCATAAAGTTCATTTCTTCCTTTGTTGGATATGTCGGATCCGAACGATCCACAGTGACTCACATTGCAACATTTTGTTCTGTACAGGAATTTACATCACCACCATGACAAAGACGACGCACTATCATTCAATTGACCTTGTTCTTACCTTCTCCGTCTTTTTGCTATGGGCTGTGGAGGTTCAAAGATCGACCACTCGCCGTTGGTGATTCTTTGCCGTGAACGGAAAGACCTCATTAAAACCGCCTCAGAACACCGCTACGCTCTCGCTGCCGCTCACGTCTCCTACTTCCACTCCCTCAAGGACGTCGGCGAAGCCATACGGAGATTCGTCGACGAGGAGCTCGTAATCGGATCCTCCTCATCTCCTGGTTCTCCGGTACTAACCTTACCGTCGGAAGAAGGAAAAACCAAGCACAAATCTAAGAGCTCCTCGACGTCTCCGTCTTCGATTTCGCATTCTTTGGACGATGGTAGTAACCATCATAAAGGTAAAGGAGAAGAGGATGATATTGAGGATTCACATTTGCACCTCTCGCCGGAATCGGACCTTGATACGAGTCACGTCCATATTCATAATACCTTCAACGGAATGGATGAAGAAGTGCAAGTGGGAAGAGGATCACCTTCAAATCCATATAGTTTCAGCAATTATCCTCCTGAAGTTAATTGGAATTATAGTTATAATGGACAGAATCAATATCCGTATTCGAACCCGTATCCGAATATGTACTACATGAAGAGGTCCGCACCTCCGGCAAAGACAGTCGTTTATGAGGACCCATCAGTGAATGAGTACTCGGGTTACTATGGAAATGACGGGTTCTTTGGGTATCCAGTGATGGAGTCTGCAAGGAGGGAGGCTAGTCCCCCCCCTCCGATACCAGCTCCACCGTCGCCGCCTAAAACTTCAACGTGGGATTATCTGAATGTGTTTGACACATTTGATGGTGGAAACTCCAGTTATTATCCGATGGGAAGGTACGGGTATGGATCAACCACGAGTAGTCCGGATTCCAAGGAGGTGAGGGAAAGGGAAGGAATACCTGATTTGGAAGATGAAACGGAGCAGGAAGTGGTCCAAAAAGTTCGCAAAGAGAAGAAAGTTGTAGGAAAAGAGAAGCATATGAATGGTGAATTCAAAGGGAATGTGGATGTTAAGAGGGAGTTTGGAGAGGGTACATCAAAGTCAGTGCCTGTTGAAACTAGTAGTGAAAGTGTGGAGTCTGTTAAGGGTAAAGGGATTAAGAGCAGTACTAGTCCTGATACCTATCAGAGTCCTGATAGTGTTGTTTCAAAAAGTAGTGACGTTGAGTATGTGAAGAAAAAAGGTGTAAGTTTTGAGATTGAGGAGCCATCTCCGATGGCATTGGATGTTGAGTCTTCGAAACCCAGTAGCTTAACCACATTGTCAGCTCATGGTAGTAGGGATCTTCAAGAGGTGGTGATGGAAATCAAGGATGAGTTTCAAGTTGCCTCTAGTTATGGTAAGGAGGTAGCTTTGTTGCTTGAAGTGGGCAAATTGCCTTACCAGCGAAGACGCAATGCATTTAAAGGTTGGTCCTTTATAGCATTTTATTGTATTGGAGTGCATTTGAAATTGTTGTGTTCTTTTATCTAGTTGTAGCTGAATTTCCTTCCATTTTATGCTCTTACCCAGCTACATTTTAATTTCCAGTCAACTATAGGTAGATCTAGCGAAAACATACTTCACAAGCAATACATTTATCAAATTAAAAAAGGAGTCAACTGTGGAAACGCACCAGCATAATTGATTTTTCGTAAGGATATTAAGTTTAGGGGAAGAAAATAAGCGTTCGATAATGTGCTTTTTCTGGTTGACAGGATTCCTTTGAGATTTTCTTTTGCTTCATGATTTCTTTGAAAATAACTACCGTTTGGTTACTTGAAGTCGATTCTCTAAGGCTTCAAACCATGAATCAGATTTTTAAGGTTGAGAATGACATTAACTTGAGAGCTACTTGTCTCAGAAGTGATGCCCCATCTTGGACGTCAGTTTAGAAATTGACTTTTTTTCTTTTCTTGAACTTAGTTGTCATTCTATTTAGTACATTTACCTTAGTCAAGTTTTGTGCCTTTATGCAGTGATTTTTTCCAGGATCCTATGTCTGGTGTCTTCACATCCTCCAGTCAGGTCATCGCAGCAAGTTTCTTCTAGGATATTGAAAATGGCTAGAACTTATTCTGGGGATCCACAAAACAACATCGAGATGAGACCTAAAAACCTTTCATCCACTCTAGAGAAACTCTATGCCTGGGAAAAGAAACTATACAAGGAAGTCAAGGTATGGTTGCATGAAAACTGCAAAAATCTGTTCTTCATATTTCTGTACTGTGCTTGCATTTCTAAGACAGCCACCTCTACTAACAGATACTGGAGTTTAAAGGTATACTTTTGAAAGAAATGGAGATATCTACAAGATTGGCTGTTTTGAATTGGAACATTTTTGTTTCTTGATTTGAATTTGGTCTAGAATGGAGTATATTCTGTGGTATTTTTGCACAACCGTTGAGGAATGAGAAGAAACCAGAAATATCATACACATGATACTTCATTGTTTTCCAGAAGACAAGAAAGGTTTCTATAGTTGTATTAGTGCCAATTTAAGTGCAATAGCATCTTTTTTATAGGCAAGTGATAGTTATATATAAAAATAGATAGGAGTTGCTGTATAGTGAAGAGGGAAACTCAATACTTGGCATGGGCATAACCGATAGCCAAGGGCAAGAAAAGACAGAGAAATAATGCTATAAAAGGCAACAACTTTTATATGATCATCTTAGTATCTTACCAGCTACTGCTGTTTTTGCGAATTTTAGGATGAAGAGAGGCTACGGATTACCTACGAAAAAGAGCGCAAGAGATTGAAAATACTGGATGACCGTGGAGCAGAGTCTAGTAAAATAGATGCTGCTCAAGCTTCAATAAGAAAGTTGCTGACAAAAATCAGTGTTTGCATAAGAGCTGTTGAATCCATATCGACGAAGATACACAAATTGAGGGATGAAGAATTGCAGCCTCAAATCAGTGAATTAATTTATGGGTATGAATCTTCTCATGTTCAAGTCATTTGGTGTGCCCTTCCCTGTTGCTGTGTTTATGTTATATGTTCATGAATTTTGGAGGGAGCTTTTTCTAAATGGTTGTTCCTCCTGATTGGAACTGCTGATGGTTGACGACCCTGTACTGAGTGGTAGCTGCAAGGCGACTAGGTTGCCTTTAAGTGTTCATAGAGATTAGAGAAGTCATCTAGAATCTCGCATACAATCATTACCTATATCCTGCATTGGATGAAAATCAGAAACTTTTTCTGGTGTTGCTCTCAATGTCGGTTCTATATAGTTGTAGTGCATGGTCGAACTGAGGCTACAGAGCTGCATTTTATGCAGAGGCTTTTTTGGCATTCATTGTGCAGACGGGACACTAATGCCTAGATGTTGCATATTAAGTGGTTATGAGAATGGTTTATTTCAAGCCCTTGGAATAATTTTTCTAATGTAACAAACACCATTTTTCTGTCTTTCAGATTGATAAGAATGTGGAAGTCCATGCTAAGATGTCATCAGAAACAGTTCCAGGCAATCATGGATAGCAAACTCCGACATCTTAGGGCAAACACTGGATTGCAAGGAGATTCTGGCCTGAAAGCTACTTTGGAACTTGAAATGGAGCTTATCAATTGGAGCACTCGGTTTAACAATTGGATCAATGCCCAAAAATTGTATGCGGAGTCATTGAATGAGTGGCTCTTAAGGTGCATTCTTCGTGAACCGGAAGAAACCCCTGATGGAATTGCTCCCTTTTCTCCTAGCAGAATTGAAGCTCCACCTATTTTTGTAGTTTGCAACGATTGGTATCAAGCCATGGTTAGAATATCTGAGAAAGGGGTTGAAAATGCGATGCTTGAATTTGCATCAAACTTGCATCAATTGTGGGAGCGACATGACGAGGAGTATAGACGGAGAATCAAAGCAGAGTACCTCAAGAAGGATATTGACGAACAGCTTAGAACCTTACGCATGGAGAGAGGAAAGATTGAGAAGGAACGGGATGCATCGCCAGATAAAACTATGCCAAAAATTCCGTCTGAGAGGGCAGTGTCACCTCTTGATGATCTGAAGGTGGATTTGGATTCACTGCGAAAGAAACTAGAAGAAGAGAGAGGCAGACATAAAGAAGCTGCAAAACTGGTTCATAATGCAGCTTCAAGTAGTTTACAAGCAGGTTTGGTCCCTATTTTTGAGGCTTTGGGCAACTTCACCTCCGAAGTAATAAAGGCCCACGAACAAGTCAGACTTGACTATTCTGGACGTTAAAGTGCATTTGATTCCCACCATAATTCTCTATTCATCTTCGCAAGGGCAAGTTGATGACTGGTTTTTACAACGTTGAATGGGGTCAGATACCGTTCATCTTAAATTGTTAGATGAGCAGATGTTGGAAAAGAAAAACAGGGACTTTGCAAGAGAGGTAACCAGTGAATTGAGCTGGGGTATTGTGCAAATGGGTTGGCAGAAGCTGAAGGTAGAGAGGAGGAAATTTTTGTGGTGGTTAAGTTAGTTAGAGGTGTTGCTTTACTTTCAGCTCTGGTTATAGCTAATGAGTCCTGAGTAGATATGTAGGAATTTTTATATAGGAAAAGAAAGAAATATTTGTATATTGGTTAATTGGTCGGTGGGGTGTAATTTGTGCTGTAACTGGACTGTATGGAGGAGGAGGAGGAGGAGGAGGAGGAGGAGTAGGAGTAGGAGTAGGATTTGTGTTGTAGCCCCTTTTGGTTGGTTTATTCTTGTTGATTTTGAAATAGAGAGCTTCTACTATTCTACATAATTGGATAAGCCTTGAAAGTATATCCTTCGGTCAAGTTAATATGGCCCCTTTCAACTCTAATGAAATTAAACTATGCTGATCAAGTTTCTTGTAATTTATTTTACTAATAAAATCAAAATTAATGAAATGGATCCATTCAAAGGGAAATAGATATGTGATGTGGTTTTCCATATAAAAGATTTTGCAAGTTAAAATGGAATTTCTCACTTGCATAATGTAAGTTGAAATAAATTAGTTCCCGCATAATAATCATCTTGGCTTTGTTTGGTGAATGACTTATTAGCTATTTTTTGACGAATTAGAAGGTTTTAGCCGCTTGATCATGTCAAACCGCTAATAATTATGTTTGAAAATTAGCTGATTGAATTGATAAATTGAACTCAACCTATTGATTTTAGCGGCTAAAAATTAAAATTAAGAAATTAAAAGACTATTATATCCAAAAGTTATTACAAATTACTCAAAGATATAAAGTTAGATAGAGAATAAGATAGATAGAGAATAAGATAGAGAGTAAATTTGACTAAATTTATAGAAATTTTAAAAAGTTAGTAATTAAATTAAATTAAATTTTCAAAAAATTATGTACTTTTTAATTTGTTATCTCTAATTATATTACATTAATTACTTTTATATAGACTCGATGTTTAGGTCCCTTTTTATATCAAT
>JANKYE010000009.1:10164104-10174464 GCA_032467995.1 Erythroxylum dillonii | reverse complement strand
AAGCCTTGTCCATTTATCCTTAAGTCCCTCACTTAAGCCCAAGGCCCATTATACTCTTGGGCATTTATCACCTAACTTTTTAATTCCAATTAATTTATGCTAACTCATGCCACCTAACCTAATTAATGCTACCATACTAATTAAAGTCAACTTAATTTAATCTATCAAGACTCCAAAAATCAATCTAATCATACTTAATAAAATAAAAAAAATCCAGGGGCCAACACAAAAGCTAAGAAAAGATGAAGCCCTACTTGCTCTTCGTTCTTTCCTCTTAAGAACCAAAACCTCCCTTCTTTCTCTCTTTGTTTTCGTTATTTCTCTTCTTTCTCTCCTATTTTCGTTTTTCCCTTCTTTAGGAAGAAGACAACACTTCTTTCTTCTCATTTTACGCTTAATGATTGAGAAAATTCCACCTTGCCCTTCCTTTAATACCTTATGGTTTTTAAACTTAAATGAACTAGCAAAAATACCCTTTGTGCATTCTTACCACTTTTAATTCAACTAACCCGTGAAATAAATTCTACTAACATAGACATAAAAGATTAACTCCAAAAAATTCACCTATCCAAACCTCATAATTATTTAAATCATGCTTAACTAAAGAAAAAAATTCGGTGCACCTCTCCCTCACTAAGACTCTCATCATCCCCCAATATCGACAATCATAATTGTTTTTCTGGACACTGATGTAATGGGTGCAACTTATCCCCATACCAAAAACACAATCCCTTATCTCCTCTCCATAAGTTCTGGGTACGTAAGGTGTCTCAACCCCCTACTCCGATCACCGTCGGCTCCCCTTTTCTTGTCTAGTCGTGAATGAGAAACAGAGAACGACGATGTCGTTCCTCTATCATTGAACCCAAAGGAACTCTGCAAATGTGATGCCCTAACTTCATTCGCTGATCTCGAGCCCACGAATCTAGTACGACCCAATTGGGTCCTCCCCTCCTGTTTTCTGACTATCAGGTTATCTTGGTTGTTCAAATGAGACCCATAAGAATGACCAGAAATGCGTGGTTTCCAAACACCACGATCTCCTGCTAACATCTCTACCTCCAAATTGCGAGCAAACCTTCATCATCTGTGAGGGAGTCTATGGGTTAAAGGTACGCACCCTACAATGCAGTTCAGAAGAGAGACCTCTTATAAAGTACCCGAGTTATTGTGCCTCTAGCAAGCGACTAACCTACGACGAGATCAGTTCAAACTCTACAATATAATCCTCCACACTCCCAGTTTGACGCAAGTCAGAAACCTCCTCAAATGGATTGTCATACCAACAACTATTGTATCTCTCAATCAATGCCGGCTTCAACCTGAGCCAGGTGAGATGGTCCTTTGTTTCACGTAATAAGTTGAACTAGTGAATCGTTGGTCCTTCCATACTAAGCTTAGCTAACTTTACTTTAACGTCATCGGCAGTGTTTTGGACCTCAAAATAGGTCTTTACTTTTGTAATCGAACCAGCGGGGTCCTCACCATTAAACGATGGTCGTTCTATCTTCTTCACTGCTATACAATACTCGTTGAAGTTATCCCCCAAAATTTTGGAGGCACCACCTTCATCAAAACCACCTCTACTCCTATCGTATTGGGAACCACCACCACAACCACTAGAGCTTCCCCCAATCTCACGTCCCAACCCCTTGCTGATTTCCGGCAATAAAGATTGCTTTAAATCCTCCAATGAAGACTTAATAGAATCCTCCAATGCTATAACTCGATTCTCCAATAAATCCATCATATTTG
This sequence comes from Erythroxylum dillonii, assembly GCA_032467995.1. Lineage (NCBI taxonomy): Eukaryota > Viridiplantae > Streptophyta > Magnoliopsida > Malpighiales > Erythroxylaceae > Erythroxylum > Erythroxylum dillonii. The sequence continues at coordinate 10,172,709 of JANKYE010000009.1, read as the reverse complement.
TCATTTTTGGGGGCATTGGTGAAGTATCCGGAAGGTCGGACCAATTGATGGATTTCCCAAACAATAAAGTGGAAATAGAATCGATTATTAAGATAAAAAAGAGCCATCAACCCTAACAAAAGGGTGTCCAGAGCCTGAGCTCCTCTCAGAGAAAATGTCCCTATGTTATAACAGAAAGCTTTACCAAAACTAAACTTTCTCTCATATTCCTCATCCTCTTATTCTCTCCCTACATAACTAGCTCCAGCTCAACAGATTTATTTTTCACTCTACTACTCTCATCTCCCCTGTTTACCCTTCTGATTCTTCCGCTTATAAACTTTCCACATCTTGGGCTTCACATATGTTGGCCTTAATAACCGGTCTCTATTACCTATGTGTTTCAAATCAACTTTCCATTGAGGTCTTAGCAATGAAACATTATACTAACTGGTCCATATTACTCATATGGGCATAATGGTATTGAGATAGAAGATGGTCTTTCCCTACTGATGTTGCTCTAATAGCTTTCCTTCTGATCTTTATTTACCCTGTATGGAAATTCCTGCTACAACGAAGGAGGATATATTCTTGGTGTAGCTTTCTCTTGTCTTAAAGTTACGTCTGCTTCGTAGGTCAAATCTAGTCTTCCCTACTTGGATATCGTAGGCTTCTCAGAGATATATGTTCATTGCCAATTGTTGCACGTCAGGTAATGTACATGACCAGTACGGCTGATAATTGCATGTTTAACCTTTTCTTTCCCTTATCTACACCCAGAAATAGATGAAATTTTGAAGTGAAGCTTTGTTCTTTAGCAATTAGCATGGATAGCTGATCTCGTAAATGAAGTATTTGTCACTTAATCTTTTCATCTTTTTTATAAAAAGTTGAGACAACTGTCTGCTCTTGTCAAATATCAGTAGAAAAGAATTTTATTAAATCTTTTCTTCAATAATGAAAAGGAATATTCATATTTGAAATACTGTAACAGTAACGTACTCACTTTTGCATAATGGGGAACAATAGTAGTAAAACCAATCAATTGAACACTAGATGATAGATGGACTGCAAAGTTGTTAACTATCAATCTCATACGATAAAAATCAAGACCCCCTGGTTCTTGCAGAAAACAGGGAGATGAGTTAAGGTGTAAATAAATTGTGTTTGTAAATTGTAGTCTTAGGTTTTGCAAACTCGTCGCCCACCTGATATGGCCAATATCAAATGAAATAGTGCCATAGGGAAGCAGGTTATGCCAAACTTTTTAATCTATACGTTGGCATTCGGATTCAGTGCAGGATTGTAAATAATAAGCTTTGAACTGGAGATGTTCTGAATTACTCGGGAATTATTAATATGTCTAGTTCTTTGGAATCTAGAGATCTAGTAGAATGATTGAATTAACCATGTCTTACAAATCCCATTATAGATGAAGTGGGATGCCTATGAATGCTAATATATTCACTGTTATTGCGATGAAGGATAGATAATATCACCTGAAAACACTTGACAGATTTACCACTCAAAGTACATCTGCAAGCTTGATTCCTACTTGATGCACTGACCGTGGAACATTTTTACTTCTGTTGGCCCACAAAAAAAGAAAAACAGGTGAAAAGTGCTAAATCGACGACTATAGGCACTGATGTTTTCACGAATTCATGATCCAGGAATCTTTAACTTGTGTTAACTCCTGGTCTGAGCTATGCCTGATTTGTCACCTCATGTCAATGTCATAATTCATGTTCAACAAGTACCTTTCTGCAATAGCTGCATGAACAGCAGCGCCTACTGGGAGAACGTCTTCGTCTATCATAAAAAGAGGGGAGTGGCCTGTGTGTATCGACCCCAGTGTTTCGTTCCTTATTCCTATGTAGTAAAAAGCTGCAGGCACCACTTCTGAGTAAAACGAGAAATCCTCCGCTCCCATCATCGGTGGCACTACCCTGAAGTTTGTGGGACCCAACAAATCGGTAGTCACCTTCCTTACGTGCTCATACATGTTATTATCGTTCACTGTTGGAGGGTAGATAGTGGATTCTTTTTCAAAGAAGTCAACGGTAGCTGAGCATCTGAAAACATTAGCCTGTTCTACAATCACCTGTTGATAGATAAAACACAAATGACTGTTAAAGCAAACCATGTGAAGAAGCAACCAATAAGAATGGTGTTATTGTTACTAACTTCTTCGATTCTTCTGCGAAGCTGATAAATGCTTGTGTTGGAGAAAGCCCTGAAGGTTCCACCCAGAACTACAGTGTTTGGAATCGTGTCAAGGTTATTGCCTCCGTTGACCATTGTGACTGACACAACCTGTAAAATAATGTCGTGGGACGATTGAGCAATGCTACACAAAAGAAAAATAAAATAAAATAAAAAAGGTGGAACAACCATGGATTCAGCTGTCTGTTCATACATTGGAGTCCAAGGGGTTGGCTTCACGAGACACGATGCCCTGCAAGCTAATTACAGCTGCTGCGGCTGCTAAAATGGGGTCGACAGATCGGATAGGATTCCTTGCACGACCCTGTTCGCCACCAATTACTGCTCTGAAGAAGCCACAGCCAGCGAGCAAAGGACCAGGCCTCGAACCGATGATGCCAGTTGGATGTTCGTGGGATACATGAACTGCAAATATAGCCTTCACATCTTCAAGGGCACCATCACCGATCATTCTCTTTGCTCCATTCCCAGCTTCTTCTGCTGGCTGAAAGATCAAGATTACAGTTCCCTGCCATAGCCAAGTGAAGCTGGTTAATGATCTAGCAACATTTTATCTATAATTCAGCAAACCAACAATGGACCACACTCCATAGGAATGTCTTTCACGAGTCACACTCACATTGATTCAGTTTCGAGACAGACGTTCAGGCTGAGTTTTGAAACAACATCGTTAGTTTAACTTCCTAAATTAATTTCATTTAATATTTAAGTTTAAGAAAGTCGAGAACAAAATAAGCGTTGACTTAGAAAGTAAAATCAAAATAATTTTATTTTGGGTGGTCCAACACAGGTAATAGCTTTGAGGTCGGAGCAGACCAGGCTATGAGCTGATCCAGCTATTGCCAAGCCTACATGTTGAATATTGAAAAGAATCAAATGGTACCAATGTAGCAAGACAACGTATCTAACTTTGTTTCACAATAAAGCTACCAGCCATGGTCCTAGAAAATAGATCTAAAGTATAATCCAAGAAAGTTATACTACATCGTATTGTACAGAACATTTTGAAGAGTCAATTGGTGAGCATCTGTTGTGATAATGCTTAAAGACTAACAGTACAGCTTACCGTACTTTCCCCAAGTAAAGAAATCCTTTTGATTCAAGTGTGATATTATGTATAACCATTCAAATAAAAGGCTTAAGAGTTTTATGTTATGAATTATATACAACTCTAACAATCTCCATTAATTTGTTCGTGCTAGCACTTTTTTTTCCACGGTTTGCGAAGTTTGTTGTGGCAGCGCTATATGAGCAACGATAACTAACTCCGCATGAAACTGTTCAATATACTTCAGCACTGGCAGATTTTACAGAAATCCATTCCTCTTATACTTCTAAACAATTAAGGCTATAAAAGATAATTAAAAAGGTCCAATCTGAAACATTTTTTAGTACTGTTCCTAAATTTAAAGTATTGGCCCCAAGTATCGATAAGGAATACAATAGAGGTCCATTATGTAATCAGCCAATGTCAATTTGTAGGGTTTGATTAGTGTTATAATTTTCTCTAGATTCTTGGCTAAGCCATTACTTTAGGCATAAGATGCCGAGCTCAACTAGCCACCTAATAAACGACAGCAAAAAGCTACGGTAACAAAACATTAAACTATGTTTAGCCGCACGTGAATGAATAAACGACAATAGGTACTATAGAAACTTACAAGACAGCACTTTCATAGAATCGGCATACTAAATCTTCATCAGTGAGTATTTATTCAACAAAAAAAAAAAACAATTTGACACTTGCTTTGGTTCTAATTACCGCTTATGAAATTCGAACGTGGCCTTTAAAAAGAAGTTAATAGCATATTTAGTGTGACACATAGAAAAGTGCAAATAAATGCTACTTCACATAGGGGAAAATATCAGTTGTAGTTTCTAAGGTACAGAATAAGAATTGCGGGTATCATTAGACCTCGTGTCTTAATAAGAGATAAGATTAAAAATCTCATGTTAATATTCAAATTCTAATATTTTTATCTTTGCACTATATTAAGAAAACATTGCAGGTAAACATATGAGGATATGCACATGATGTGCCTGCCCAAATATGTAATACTTTCAGAAAACGTGCTCAATACTTCTAGGCTGCCTAATAGTGGTCCTAGTTTGTAGTCGTTTGTAACCATTCTCGAAACATGTATGGCAGTGATTGAAGACTACAATTTACATGCGCTAGTAGTTAACTATTAGTACTAGACAAAGTAAAATTACAAGTTAAGGGCGTGGAAAAAATAACTAAATCAATAGAAGTAATGGGGCTCTTGCTTTCTTAGGTCACATCTAAGAGAAGAAGGAACGGTCACTAGCACCTTTTCTGAGTCGCTAATGGTTATAGAACAAGATGCTCTTTTAAAGATATTATTATATGCCTTCGGTTAATTTTTTCCTATATGAATACCAAAATCAGAATACAAAGATGCAAAAGGATAGGGCAAATGAACGACAAGTCTACGGTTGTCAGGCATATATAAAGCTTTCCATGTGACTCTTTTTCTCCCTTTCTCGTGTGAAAGGCAATAAATTTGAGAAGCTTTTAAGTCAGCCCTACCATTGTATGGATAAGAAAAGGTATTATGTTGTATTACTTGTTTGCATGGATTGATGAAAAAAAGAAAGAAAATATATAATGAATTTAAATTTCTTTGTGTCGTTAACAGACAAGTAAAACCATGCCAGAGTAGAAGAAAAATAAAATAAAAAAATTCTTTGAAATTGCACTGTTACAGCTTATAGTCAGAGCATATACATTTGAAAGGAAATAAAGTATCAATTTTGTAACGTTTATCTTCCAAAAATATCACTTCTATCCCGTTTTCAGAACACCATTGTAAAGTAATTTCCTTGTGTCCGGACTTTTGCTTTAAATATTACCCTTTTTTCCCATAACGAGAAGATTGATTTTATTGTTTCAAGAGAGATATGTATCCAACAGTTATTAACGAAAGCCTAATAATTTCAACCGTTTTTCTTCCTACATCTTTGCTTTTCTACCATTTTCTCCCAATCCGGACATAGTTGTACTCGCATCTTCGGTAAGCATTTCAATCTCTCTCAGTCTCATATCTGTAGAAACTTTCTTTTCCTAACCATTTTCACTGCAAGTCTAAATCCCAAGAAACTGAAGACTTGAAAACGATAGAAATATCAAATATATGCAATAAAAACACCAAACTGAAAATCGCATTTCCCAAAAAGTCTCCATGGTTTTAAGTTTAACTATACTAGAAAGGGCAGGTGTACTGTGCAAGCACGACCTACCCCAATAAATACACCAAAGTGAAAACTGCATTTCCCAAAAAGTTCTCCAAGGTTTTAACCATACTAGAAAGGGCAGGTGTACTTGCGTACATCTGTCCGATTGAAGGTGAATATAATACTCACGGTAGGTGTTTTGAATCCATACCCTTCACATGTTAGTGAGCCCCACGCACAATATCCCTCCCAAACCCTAAAATAAAAACTAAAAAGTGCTGGGCTTCCCAGCGAAATCCAAAACTTTGAATAGGCAAGGAATGACGTGTGATCTAATAATGGAGAAAATTAAGAGTCGACGAGATCTAGGAGATTATAAAAACGGACCTTCAAAAGATGCTCACGGCTCTTCAAGATCTTGGCACCTCCCATTAGCATTGTAACGTGGGCATCATGCCCACAAGCGTGCATTTTCCCAGCAACTCTGCTTTTGTGTTCCCACTCTACAGCCTCCTGTAAACCAAAGAAACTACACCATCTTCAACTTAAAGATCAAGGGAATTTGTACATGTAGTAATGTCAAATGATATACATTCATTTTTCTCACAACCTTACCACTATTCTCAGGTAGCTTTGGCTTCACCTCATATATCAACAATATTTTTTAATTAAAATTTTCAATTTAAGCTAATATTAAAGCTAGCCTTATCAAATATATAGTTTTTATCTCACAATAATAACAAAAAATAGAATAAAACAATACAAAAGAATGAAAGTACTATCAGCCTTAATTTAAGATTTAAGATTTGCGTCAGATCGTCGGTTCCATTTATCATATTCTAATATTTGGTCAGACTTTAATTATTTATTTATATTTTCATAATTATATGCACACGTGAGTGAGCAAGTGAGTATAAATACAAACCTTGTGTGAAAATGATGAAGTTATAAAATAGAAGAATAAATTTTTATATATTTACTCAAAAAGTTAATTTGTATATATATATATATTTACCGAAAAGGGTAGTCACAACAAATCTAGTTTTCCATCTGTATATCTCAATCTAATTTTTGTGATAAAAATTTGAAGAAGAGGTATGTACCTTTGTGTGAATTTTATATGCATACGTACACATACACATAGAAATAGATGAACACGTACTACATGCATATTTATATAGAGTAGTCGCTTATGAGGAAAAGTTGGGGAACCTGAATAGGAAGAGCATCCATATCAGCTCGGATAGCCACAAACGGAGGCCCTCCCGTTCCAATCGACGCCCGAATACCCGTTTTGGCCAGAGGATATGTGTACTTAATATCCATCTTATCCAGCTCATTCCTAACCAACTCACTGGTTTTAAATTCCTCAAACGCGAGCTCAGGATTCTCGTGAATTGCCCTCCTAACGCTCTTCAACCATCTCACCGTCTCCGGCCGGCGGGACAGGGCTAGCACCGCGTCGGAGCAGGTCTTGCTCCATAGGGCATCGCATCCTCCGGATGACGAGGATCTCTTGTTGGTCGAGGTTCCCGATCGGTTCTTGTGGGAGTTCAGAGGCTTTGAATTGAAGGAAGTAGTGGTAGTAGTTACAAAGGCATGGAAAGAAGAAGAAGAGTAACTGTTCTCTGGATTCTTGTTTGAAGAAGAAGAAGAAGAAGAGAGTGAAAGAATAGCGGTAAAGAGGAGGAGTGAGAGGTGACTGTTCATTTTTCGGGAAGGAAGAGAAAGAGAAGAGGAGGTCCGTATCCGTTTGAGTTTGAGGAGGGGGAGTCATATTGAGAAGTAGACTAAGAATAAAAATGATTAAGAGCACGTGGAGATAGAAAGGATGGATAAACAGGGCAGGTGAGAGAATTTGAGTTTTCTAAAATTTATATGTTTTAATTTAATAATTACGAGTTGAGTTAAATTGACGATTGTGGGGTGCTCCACTTTCAGTGAGCGCTTTCGAATTAAATTCTCGTCATCCTTTTCCCTCCGGGCCTTTAGCAGTTGGTATGAATTCTTGTTTTTGGAAAGTAATATCTATTTTTTAAATTTATATTATCACATTTGGTTATTTTTTAAAGTTGTTAAATAATTTTTTTTCCAACATAGGAAAAGTAGTAGCATATTATTTGAATTCTAAATCCTAACATCCTCTTGATATTTAGATTACTTTTCTCAATGATTTATTTTAAAAAATACACTAGTCAATTTAACTCGTCTTTCTCTTTCAACTTTACGACAACTTTTTTTTATTTATAAAACCCTACCTCCTATTCACTCAATGTTACGAACAATGTACCGGATTGGGTTCTGGTACGATACTATATCGATATTGGTTAATACCGAATATCATTTCGGGTAATTTTTAAAATTTATGAAACTGTCCCTAAATTTTTTAAAAATTACAACATAATTCATTGTCATATTATATAGTTATACTATATGTTTTTAACCCTGTCTCTAAAAACCATAATAATAAAACATGAGACACTAATTTGTTTCAAAGTAAAACTAAGGGATATGATTCTTTGTTCCATTTTTCATATACCTACCTTGTCCTATTTGATCTCAACCATCTATTTTGATAAATCCCATATAAATAAATGATTGAGATCAAATAGGATAGAATTGGTACATACAAAATGAGACAGAGAATCTAAGGGCCCAAAACTAATTGCCAATATTTTTTAAAATAATTAAACGAATTATTTAAGCTATTGGCGATGGTCGTTTTGCATTATGTTTGTAGAATACTAAAAGATAATAAGACTATAAATATTATTTATTTTAAAGCATATAAATAATTGAGAACTATATCTAAGTAAATTTGAATATACTAAAAAACAAAATTACCCAATTAAAAGTAAATATATATAATTTTTCTTTTCATTTAGAAACTCGTGTAATACTTACATTTAAAATTTTAAAAACAGAAAATATTTATTATTATTTAATTAAGTTTCAAATTTAAAAAGAAACAATCCATAAAAACTTGATATAATTTATATCTGGTTCAGTCGGATTCTGTTGATCCGGAACAGCGTTGTTTTGGTCCATGGTCTGTGAGATTCCTGCTGTAAGCTTCCTGCAAAACGGATAACGGCGGGCCGGGAATTGTTTCCCGGGGAGCCCCTCTAACGCTCAAGTCAGTGTTTTTGTAGGGTTTTTTGGCTGCTGTAAATAGAGAAAAGTAGGGTTGTAATCTCGTACCTCT
>JANKYE010000009.1:10036976-10055987 GCA_032467995.1 Erythroxylum dillonii | reverse complement strand
GAAAAAAAGGAGGGCTGCACTTTAGGGATCCCCTGTTCTCAGAATACCTTGAGAATTTATTAACTAAACCAATTCGTGCTCTAAAGCTAGAAGGCGCGCATTAGGATTTGACCCATCATAAGTATCATAAGCCTAATATCCACCATGTTCAGGGATACCAGATAATATATCAACACCGAAAAACATAAAAAAGGTTTAATTTTCCAGGCTTCGCTAGAATCAAGCACCCAACTCACTGTCAGCAACTAGACTCTCCTAAGCATATAACAAGTAAGACTGTGCAATCAGAAAATGCAAGAATTATATACCTTTCTGACATTAAGTTTGGATGCTTTACACAGAGAACTGGGTAGAGAGAGGGCCGCAGCAGTAGCGACGGTGTTCATGGCGAATTGAATTGTAGGGAGGGAGGGAGAGAGAGAGAAGGAGGAGGAGGATTTTTGCTTGGGGAGACTCGTTTGTTGATAAGAGGTTGGTGTTGCGCGCGATCTCTGGCGGCCTGCCGCTGGTTGCCACGTGGAGGTGCGTGGACACGCTTGTGTGTCTCGTGGCATGCCCAACATCCACATGCTGGCGAGAGTATTTTCAGATCGTCTAGATTAGATATCTTCCTCTGTCAGCCTTTGAGCTTATACAATTTGTCTGTTTCTATCTACTGTGGGAAGTTATGGTTTGCAATTAATGTAGAGCAAATGAAATCTTGTCCGTTCATTTATCGTTTGACCATTTTGTCATTAGGGGTCTATGACAGTGATCGAAAGTGCCTTTTCGTTCAATTTTGCAACAACACTGGAAAGTGGGATCTCTTTCTCATAGATCAATTTGGAATTATAATAGACATATAATCACATCTAAATTATTTCTCTGAAACACAAACGAGAGAAAATCCGATTTTAAATTTGAAGGGTATCTTAATAGGCGGATTTAGTTTAAAGAGTTATTGGGTAGGTAAAATAAGCCTGAGGATGACTTACATAATCGACTCCATATATATTATTGAAGTATCTTATCATATAGTTGACCAAAATCAACTGGTATCTTATCATATCTTTATTTAGTCAACTATCTCCTATAATTAAACCTTTATTTTCTTCAAAATCATACACGTTAATGCTACCTAGAGTGTATAAATAAGAGGATACATATCACCTTACTAACACGAAAATATAGAGAGTATTTCTACATTTCTTATTCGTTCTCTATTTCTACATAGAATTAGACAGGGACAGATCCAGAAATTTTTTTAAGTGGGGGCAAAATTTTAATTATTTTTTTGAGTTAAAAATTTAAATTAATAATTTTTTATGTAAAATTTTTTTGAGCCTGTGGGAGCAAGTGCCCCACTTACCCCCACTGTGGCTCCGTCCCTGGTATTAGAGTCTCCTTTGTAATAAAAAGAGTCAAAATTCTAGAGCCATCTCCTTTCTTTCTCTCGAGCATTTTTTCTTTCATATTCTAGGTTCTTAAATCTGCTCCAAAAATGATTTCCTATATGCCAAATTGTTCCTCTCGTTGCAGCAAATCACAATGGCATAAAATTCACCACCAAACGTTGCTTTTCGCTCCTTCACCCGCCGGAGATAGCCACTGCCTTCGAAACCTTAGTTGCAGATGCTGCTGGAGGAAGAAGACAATCCAAAACAATGTCGTTTCGCTCTAAGGCAAAACGACACCATTTAGACATAAGGAGAAGCCACGAAAGCAGACACGCCATTGCCACATTAGCAGTCAAAATCATAACTGTGTGGCCACATCACGCCACGTGTCCTGCCACATCATTGACTTGTTATCATAGTTGTGCCACGTCAACTTTACACGTGTCGGTCTCATAGTTATCCACGTGTCTTCTCCTCTTTTGTTCAGTTCAGTTTAGAAGTAAGTTCACCGATAATTTAACTATTCAGTTTAGTACTTTTTAATTTGAGTTCTCTGCAAACCAAACCAATTCCTAAAGTTTTTTTATGCTCTGAATCCAATTATAAGGTCAGAATAATAAAATTCCATTTCTATGAGTAAGTTTTCTCCTATTTTATTATCTTTCTTCACTATGGATGCCTTTAAACTTCCCCATGCATTCTCAACCCTAATAATATCATCTTTGATGGCTCCAACCATGATCTTTAGGCTAAGGAAATTTGTTAGTTTTCTTAAAGGGAGACTCCTTAGCGTATTGTTACTAGAGAAATACCTAAACTCACTTAAAAGAAAGATGAAGAAATTGGCGTATTTACTGAAGGATTAGTGATATAGGATGAAATGAGCCATCAAATCATAACATAGTTTCGAAATACATATGCCAAAGTATCAAACTTGACTTTCAGTTTGACATAGCTCAAGTGGTATGGAACTTCTTGAAATATCGTTACTATGTATAGATGATGTCCATTGATTTCAATTGCATAGGAGGCTTCATCACGTGCAACAATAACCTAGACAAATAATATATAATTATGTATCTGAATTGCAAGAACTTTGAGATCAACTAGCACTTGACGATCCTGTCTAACCTAAGTATGACGCTGCTATGCTCTATGCAAATCATTGAGATCGTGAACATATATGACGTTTGTTTATAAATCTCAAGGATGATTTTAAACTCATTTGTAACTCTCTTCTTCATCGAGGAACTCTACCCAACCTTGATACTGTCATTAAGGAGCTCATCTTATAGGAAAGTCATCTTAATATGCTCCTTATTGAAAATTTTGTCTCATCTACTAATATTGTCCTTGCAACTCATACTTCGACTCAAACTGCTCACAACACAGATAAGAAATTTTATAAAGGATCTTGCAGCTACTATAAAAAGCATGGACATCATATTTCTGAATTTAGAAAACATCTCAAACAAAACTCTAGATACGGTAATTCTTCCAAGTCTATCCAACTTGCTTCCACTGTTGTTGTTGCCACTAAGGAGCAAATAGAAAGAACCTCTCCCAAATTCTCTTTAATGGACCTCCATGTCCTTTTTCAACAACTTCAACCAGATTTTGGTACAGTCTCCTCCTCTACCCTATTTGTCACGTCAAGTACCTCAGACTCTTAGTATCTTGATTCTATTGTTTCAATCATATGACCTCTGACTCCTCTATTCTTGAATCTTTAACAATACCATCCATTCATAAGTTGTTCGCACTGCCGATAATTCTACTATGTATGTACAACATATAGGTGTTGTTCACACATCCACATTATGTTTACCTGAAACTTTTCTTGTTCCCAAACTCTTATTAAACCTTATTTCTGTTGGACAATTATGTGAACTCGATGTCAACGTATCCTTTTTTAGTCATGGTTGTATTGTGCAGGATCCAAAGACAAGTAACATCCTTGGGAAAGGGCGTAAGGTTAGATGACTATTTAAGCTTACTTCACTAAATCTTTCTTCAAAGCTTATTGTTGGTGCTGTCATCTCTCATATATGGCACTCTCGTTTGAGTCATCTTTCTACCTCTAGATTAGGGTCTTTAATCTTTAGTGGTAATATAGGTCATGTTAAGACTGAGAATTTTGATTGTGCACTTTATAATCTGATTCATTCTGATATTTAGGGTTCTACACCCTATGAAACTATGGGTATCATGAAATATTATGTGATCTTTGTCGATAATTTTCTTGCTATATATGGATTTATCTAATGCGCCATAAATCTGAATTATTCTCCATCTACTCTCGTTTGGCTAATATGATTCAAACTCAGTTCTCTTGCAAGATTACGGTATTTTGTACTAATAATGCAATGGAATACAAAGATACAAAATTCACCAATTTTCTTAATCAATGACGATCGTTCAAAGTTCCTGTCCAAACTCTCAACAAAATGGTCGAGCCAAATGCAAACATAGAAATATTTTTGACATCACTCTAGCCTCACTCATATCATTTTCTTGTCCTGAAACCCTACGGGGAGAAGCAATCTTTCTACATTATCAATCGCATTCCACCTCTTATCATAGGTAATATCTCTCTATATGAGCGCTTATTCAATCATGCTTCTAATTATCAATCTCTTAAAGTTTTTGGATGTGCATGCTTTGTTCTATTACAACATCATGAGCACACCAAAATTGAACCTAGAGCACGTTATGTTGTTTTCTAGGGTATGGGATAGAGCACAAAGGATGTAGATATTGGGATCTACTATCTTAAAGAGTTTGAATCTCTCGATATGTCACTTTTTAGGGACATAAAATGTTCTCCACAATATCAAAATTTTGAGTTAGCAAACCCGTACATAATTTTTTTTTCTAATTCTACCATACCTTTGTTTCTTGATATTTCTTCTGCAGGTCCATCTCACAACTCCAACACCTAACGATTGATCCTATTGTGTCTTCTCCAGTTGTAGATCCTCCAGCCTTACCAAATAGCTCTTCCTCTATTCATTCACCAAAATCTACTAAGTCTCCACAACTCCTCCGCCGATCCTCTTAAGTAAGCCAACCCTATATTCACCTTAAAGACTTCCATGTCTATTTCAATATCATTTATCTATATCAAACTCGCACTTATGGTGAAGCCAATTCTAACACCTTATGGCAATGAGCAATGGTGGAAGAATTACAAGCTCTCTCCAACATGAAACTTGGGACTTAGTTGATGTACCTTCAGATAAATCTTTTATTAGTTGTAAATGGATCTACAAAATTAAGACACGAGCTGATGTATCAGTTGAAAGATACAAAGTATGATTAGTTGCAAAGGGGTTTATTTAAGAAAATGGATTTAACTATAACGAGACCTTACATACAGTCGCTCACCTAACTTCAGTCCGTAGTCTTATTGTTGTAGCAACAAGCAAGCATTGGGAATTGTTCCAGATGGATGTCAAAAATTCCTTTCTTAACGGTGATCTTCAGGAAGAATTATACATGTAACCTCCACCTGGGTATTCTCATTCACTTAAAAAAGTTTATCGTCTTCGCAAAGCCTTGTATGGCCTTAAGCAAGCTCCTCAAGCATGGTTCGCTAAATTTAGTTCCACCATCAACAGTCTTAACTTACATCCAACTCTTATGATCTTGCCTTGTTTATCTGAAAAACATATCAAGGATGCACTCTTCTCGTTCTATATATTGATGACATGGTAATAACTGGTAATTAGAGAATCGCTACTCTCAAATCTTGTCTTCATCGACAATTTGAAATGAAAGATTTAGGTCCCTTGAGCTACTTTTTGGGCCTTGAAGTATCCTCTAATAATTCAGGTTACTACTTATCTCAAGTCAAGTATGCTACTGATCTTATCTCTCATGTTGGTCTCATTAAACTAAGATTACTAGCACTCCACTCGACTCTAATGATCATACTCTACTGTCATACTCTGTCACTGATGAAACTCCTATAAGTGATGGTACACTTTATCAATAACTAATTAGTAGTCTTATTTACCTTACTGTCACTCACCCAGATATTACTCATAAAGTTCACATTGTCAATCAATTCATGTTTGCACCTTGTACCACTCACTTTTTTGTTGTTCTTCATATTCTTCGATACTTCAAGGTACCTTGTTTCATGAAATTCACTTCAATCATTCATCTTCATTGGATTTACATGCATGCTCAGATGTCGACTGAGTTGGTGACCTAACTGATCATCGATCTACCACTAGGTACTTTTCTTGGCTCATCTGTCATTTCTTAGCGCAGTAAGAAGCAAACAATTGTTTCTTGCTCAAGTAGAGAATCAGAATATTGAGCCCTAGTTGACACTACCTCTGAAATTTTAGGGTTAAGATGTTTACTTCAAGAAATCAGTGTCACCTCTTCTTCAATAATTCATCTCTTCTATAATAATCATAGTGCCATGCAAATTGCTCAAAATGATGTCTTTCATGAATGAACTAATTATCACCTTGTGCGTCATTATGTGCTTCGCGAAACCATACAACTTGTCTCAATTTCATCTCAAGCACAAATTGCTGATCTTTTTACCAAATCACATCCCCTTAACGTTGTTAAGAACTTCTTTTCAAGCTCAAATTATTATCTTCACTACTACATTGAGTTTGAGGGGGGATATTAAAGTATCTTATAATATTTTCATTTAGTTAACTAGTATCTTATCATATCTTCATTTGCTCAACTATCCCTATAATTAAGCCTTTATTTTCTCCTAAGATCATGCACAATAATGCTACCTAAAGCGTATAAATAGGAGGATGTACACAACCTTACTAACACAGAAATATAAAGAACATTTCTACATTTCTTATTCGTTCTCAATTTCTACATATATTAACAAAAAATCAACTCATGTTTAGTAAAACATATAAAGATCAAATAATATGAGTGGGTTTTATAATAATTAATCGTTTTCAATAAGTGGAACAACTTTTCTTATAAGAAAATTACATGAATTACAAAATTTTGGAAATTTTTCACGCACCAGTTTATTGGATTTTAATCAAAATAATCATTTTTATAATTTAAATTAATTTATAATCTATCATATTTGTAAGTTTTAATAAAGTTTATATTCGAAGAGAATTCACCGTGGGCACATATTAGGCAAATACATAAAAATATATAAATTAAGAGATTTTAGAGAAAAACACTCAATAAATTTCTTTAAAATATTTATTTAACTCTAAGATTAGTGATATATTCCTAAACAAAATTTTGAATAAGATTATATTATTAATTTTCATTATTATATGAAAATCTTTTATTTCTCCTATATAAAAAGTCTATATTAATTATTCAAAATAGTTTTTATGTATTCCAATATTACTAAGCACTTATTTCATTTAGAAGTAGTATTTTGTATAATACTAACTACTTGTCCACATCAGTATATACGAGTACTCTATAAATTCCTCTTGATTTTTTTGGAAAATTAAATTAAATAATTAATTAATAAGGCTTAATGCCTCAAGAATTACAATGTCCCCAAATATGGACTAATAAAACAAAACTAGATCATACTCCTAACAAAACAAAATTAGATCACTAACTAGCTTATGTTTTGCAGATGACCTCATACTCCTAAGCAAAGCAAATGTCCCCTCAGTCTCTTTATTGATGAGCACTCTCAATTCTTTCAAAGAGATGTCAAGTTTGAGTGTAACATTTCATTTCTATGCTAAGAGTTACAACCCTAGATTTCTGTAAATGAGAAATAGCAATGAGAGATTAGGAAATGCACTTCATGTTGATGCATAATATAGTACACATACATGTGAATTTGATTATTGCACATATTGCAATGATTTATTCATGCACTCATTTGACATTTTTCGGGTATAAATGATTGTTTTAATGTGATTATGATGTGGATAGTGAATATTTTGCCTTCAAAATTAATCTAGTTAATTAAATCATTGATTTAGAAATTTTGGTGAAATTTGAGAATTTTCTGAAATTATGGATATTTTTTGACTAGGAAAAATGCCCAGTAATAAGACAATTGATAAATGACAGTAGAAATAAATGTCAAATGGCAGTAAAAATTTTGATAAGTGACATTAAGATTTAATGACAAGTGTCATAGAAAATTAGGAGATAATTGGATTAAAATTTAGAGACAAATAGACTAGTTATTAAAAGGTGGTCAAATGGAGACCACAATAAAATGAAAAGTGGCAAGTGGCAAGTGTCATAACACTTGCCACTCACCATTCATGATACTTTCTTCTTTGAAAGACCAACATCCTTGTCTTTCACTTCTATTTTTATCACTTGTTTTCATCTTCTTCATTCAATTTTATCTATTCATCTCACGAAACTCAACCCAACTCTCTCATGTTGATTTTGTCAAAATTCTACACTACCACTTCAAGATCCTTACTATCCCTTTTTGTTACAAGGAAAACATAGCCTATTCCTCCTTCAATAATGTTCATCGTTTGATGCTTTGAGGATAGGGTTATTTGATGATTTGAAGAAGCTATGGGTAAATCAAGTAAATATCATATTAATCTTCATGGCTTTGTTGAATGAAACATGTTTTGATGATAGTTAAGAGTTAAATAATCATAAAATGAGGATAGGTATATAGCTAAAACGTGAATGAGAAATGTGGGTAGATTCATTTCTTGTTTTTGTGTTTATGATGATCAATATTTCATAAGTTGTTGTTGAGATGATTTGAGTTAGAATGATCATTAAAGATGGTATAGGAAAAAGGGCAAAAAAATTTGTTAGATAATGGGTTTTATATTATGTTTTCTTGGTGTATTAATGTGGATCTCTTTGGGTGTTTTGGAGATGAACTAAAATTAGTCTAGAGCTAAAGAAAGGGAGTAATGTGGTGTCTTGAAATTTAACGAATTGAGGTGATAGTTAGAAGTGAAATGAAAGTGGAAATGAAGTTGAACATGTGCAGAAAGTTGATGATGAATGTATATATGTATATATTCTATTTTTGGTGTTCATGATCAATCATGGACTATAATTTGTTTATGGATGATATTAAACTAAAATGGAGTTAAGAATGATAGGGGAAATGATGAGTAATTAAACTAGAAATGATAGACCAAGCATAAGATATTGAATGTAGTAAGTAAAGAGTTAGAAATATGGAAAATATGGATGCAATTGAATAGATTTTGGGGCAAGAGGCATAACTTTTGTTGTGGATGTCTGATTAAGGTCATTTAGGTATGATTTCGAAGAGGACTTTGAGTTCTACAACTTTTATGAAGACCCGATGAGAGATTTTGCTATCTAAAGGGTTAAATTTTCACATTTCTGTAGGAATCCCGTGAATGTCTGCCTAACAAACATAATGTCCCTTCAAACAGACATGAGCAGAGCTGGAAAGCTGGAAAACCTAAGAAGGTCAACCAGTGGACATGAAGTCCTCCCAACAAACATTCACTGGCCATTTATACTTAATTTAGGATTGAATGGAGCTTAAATTGAACCTAGAATGATGCTTGGATTAAGTGACTAAATGTGTGATATGTATGAAGTGATAATGGAGGTTATAACTTAGTGAATGAATTGCTGATATCAAAGTACCAAAGGCATGAGTATAATGAGAATGAAGATATTCATATGATTGTAGTTATGATTCAAAGTAGATAAGTAATGTGTATCGAGTAAAGGTGAATGAGAATTGGATATTATGAGAGTATTAATGCTAGAAAAGAAATGACAAGTAATTGAATTATTATATTAGAATAACCAAGTTTTCTTGAGTTGTAAATCTAAGAATAAGCTAGACACATACAAATGATAAGGTTTGAATGATCAAGAGACATGATTAAGGAAACATACCCAGGATAGTCAAATTAAGCATGCATTATACAAATGATAAATGTGTGATATGTGTACAATTGAATGTTTATGTGATTATGCAATTAATAATTTGTATGCAATATGTGTATTGCATAATATTGATATACAGGATAGAACATCTGCATCTAGACGTTTCCGAATCAAGGAAGAAAATGCTAATCTAGAGCGTATTGTGAGTCAATCTATATGGTCTCATTTTCATTGTTGTTTTGTTTTAAATTTTTGAATTAAATTACTACTGATATGATTGATGTGAATGTATTAATTCTGGACAATAAAAGTCCGAGGTAGTTGATGCATGTAAAAATAATTGGAAGTGCTCCTTGAATGTGAATTTGAATGAATAAGTGATACTTAACATTATTGTTAAATTTCGAATAAGTGATTCTCAACATAATTGTTGAATGCCGAATTTAGGTCCGATGATATGTGAGAGTGAATGTGTAAAGTGAAATAAAGTGACTAACTGATCTTATATGATTTTATGCATTTTATTACATGAACGCATGATAATATGAAGGCAGTTGTGACCGTAGTGACCAGTCTGAAAGAGCTTAAAGCTGGGAATATATGCAAGAGCCACAGGCTTAGTTGATTATGTGTCTAGTATCCACAAGGGATATGGGACAATATCTTAAACAAGCCCAGTATTCACAAGGGATATGGGCCAGAAAAAGGCAATCGGTCACAACAATAACAATTGAAAATGAGCATTACATATAAAATTGATATGTATGTTTTAAATGATTAAAATGAACCATTTGATTGCTTCAAATGTGAAATGTAAAATGTGAAATAAGTGATCAAAGTGATATGTGATGCTAAAGGATTATTAGTGAAATGATGTGAATTACGTGATTACATTAACTGTATATGTTATGTGATATGATTGGGCCATCGAAGATGGTCCACTCACTGAGTTCTCAAAACTTACCCCAAAAAATGCAACATTATTTTTCAGGCTTAGAGAAGATCTCTAGTTAGACAAATTAAAGTCTAGCCACTGCATTCAAGTAAGAGATAAAGGTCAGGATCAGTTCGCGTCTGCATATGTATTTCATTATTTTGTATCAAAATGTGTATTCACAAGTATTATATAATATGTATGTGAACAATTTTGTAATGTAATAACATTATGACTACAAATGTTTTGTATCTGTAATGGGCCCAAGTGGCTAGTGAAATTATGATGATTTGTATAATGGTTGTAACACTGCGATATAAAATGTTTATGAATAAAATGGGCCGAAAGATCAATTATAGATTTTTCGCATATACGTGTGACATCTTTCTAAAATATTGAATTGAGTATGATCGACTGACTGCCCTAGCATGCCACCCTTGTGGGGTACGTACTCAAATATTCTTTGGAATGTTGGGTATGTGTCCTATGAGAGCGGGATGCTACATTAGGTGTTAATCTTCAAAAGAGTTACTTCATGCTTTCAAAAAGTGCTTCTTACCTCTCTAATGCTTTGACTTAAGCAATAGAAATGGAATTAAAAGAGCCTCCTCTCCTTTATTTGGGCATTCGTATCTCATCTATAAGACTAAGGTTTTATTAATGTATTTCATTAATTGAAAAAATTCAAAAAGATTGGGATCATGAACGAGCCTGTCCTATGGAGGGAAACTTCAACTCTTGAAGTCGGTGATATCATCAATGTAAACTTACTGTTGTTCTTACCTATTTCTCTCCAAAGGGCTCACCCAAACAATTGAAAGAATGATGAAGTTGTTCCTATGGGGGAATAGGAATGGTGAGAAAAGGGAAAGCAAAAGTCATCTGGAAAAGTATTTGTCAACTGAAAGAAGAGGGGGGTTTGGGACTGGAGTCAACAACCAAGAAGAACATATTACTTATGACTAAGAGAATTTGGAGAATCATAAGTGATAAACAGCCAATGTGGATAAAATGGATTCACATCTACATATTAAAAGATGGGAGCTTTTAGGCTCTAAGACCCAAAGATAGTTACACTTGGTTTTTTTAACCAAATTCTGAAAATGAAGGATGAAGTTCAACATAACATTTCTTGCCAAATAGGGGCTGGAGAAAGATTTTCCCTATGGTATGATAATTGGACAGGGCAAGGAGCTTTATTTCAAAATCAGTTGGTAAGAACCCTACTGGTAAGGTTTCCTAAGAATACTAAGCTCAAAGAAATAGTTAAAAATGGAAGATGGTCACCATCAATGGATTAAATTAGACTTATGTCCATTCCACAGTTCATAAGCTTAGAGAAAGGGATACTTATTTGTGGAAAGGAATTCTAGTTTTAGAAATAACTATAAGGTAAGCTAGAAAATTGAGGGATGGGACAGTTAATAGAATGGGATGGTACTCTATAGTGGAACAAGGTTCTTAGACCTAGAACTAGCTTTCTTCTTTCGTTAGCAATGTTGAACAGACTCAACACTTTGGATAGAAGACAATTCCCACCCTCCTCAAAGACATATATTCTATGTAATCTAAAGGAAGAAACTAGAGACCATCTTTTCTTTGAGTGTGATTTCTCTAAAGATATTTGGGAAAAAATCTCTAGATTATGTGATGCTAATCCAAATTCGAATAAACTTTATGACATCTTACTGGAGTTACCCTATCTACATATTTTTAAATTTGATAGAGCTGTTATACTAATCTTGGTTGCTTCTTGCACTCAAGCAATTTGGAAGGAGATGAACAATAAAAGGTTTTAAAAGAATTTTATTTCCCTACTCTCTCTTATAGAGCTCATTATAGCTAGCATAAGAGAACAACTGATTATAAATCAGTTAAACTCTCACCGTAGCAGAGGAATATCTCTCACATGGAGAATCTAGTCCCCGCTCCATTTTACTCAGTAAATTCATGACCAGAGTTCAATCTAACTACAGATCAAAAATCAAGACCTCCTGCACTCATAAATACAAACACCTAATCATACCTCTACTTATGGAAAAATACAAGGGTAGAGAAGATCTAAACTCACATGTTGGAAACCAGAGTAGTGCTTCCTCCTCGGTCTTGGTCAAAGGTACCCCTCTTGTCATATTGAAGAGTCACTATAAGTTCAAAAAAAAACAGAAAAGAGTACTCAAGCCAAACCAATCTGAGACGCTTACCTGAGTGAGATTCCTCTGTCCTTCCTCATAGCACATCCTTCACTCCTTTAATTAGCCATGTGTGTAGAATTTGGGAAAAAGGTTCCATTATGCCCTAAAATGTTAAGAATAGTAGTGATTCTAAAGTTGAGACTTACCTGAGATGAGATCCATCGTGTGCGGATAAAGAAGGAGAAGAAGAGTAGGATAACCATGTTGTTATCCTCGCCATCTGCGTTTCGCTTCTCACCTACCCGAATCAAGAAGCTTCTGTAATCTTTGAGAAAGGAGATATTAGTTATATCCTAATTGTATAACGACAAACTTTCGGTTTGCTCTTTACATCGTCATTTTTTGTATTAACGACAAAACTTTTAGCTTGCTCTTTACGTCGTCGTTTATTCATATTAGCCTAGATGTTTCAGTGTATTAAGGGATCTTATATGGAAAACCTCTTCTGTATGTTAACCCCTTAATTCTTTAATAAATTTTTAATTTCTAAAAAAAACAAAACTAGATCAAAAGTCCATACAAGATTACTCCAATATATAATAAAGATTAGCAGAGGATGCTACAAACATGATAGCTTAAAACATTCCAAATTTCCTTACTTGGCAAGTAACAAAAGGACTAACAAATGGGGTAAATTTGAACAATCACCAAGTTATAGGGCTTTTAGAAAAATTCTTAAACTTGGGTTTAATCATGCACTAAATTCTCTGGCCAGCTTGTGGACAAATATCCTCCTCAAGGATAGTATGGTTGGATATATGCGATAAATTGAATCCTTCAGTGTCTCTGCACAGTATACTTCATGAAAGTCCCTTTTATATGTGGAGTTATATTGTTTCAGCTTCACTTAATATGCGTGTTTCAAGTTATGCTCGAGGCTGGAACCTTCAGGAGTTGCCTTCAGAGATACGTCAGGTTTTGCTTACCATTTTCTTTACTTCATCATTCATATAGGAGTTGGTCTCTTATATAATGCTCGAGGCTGGAAACTTCAGAAGTTGCCTTCAGAGATATGCCAGGTTTTGCTTACCATGTTTTGCTTACCATTTTCTTGCTTCGTTATTCACATAGGAGTTGTTCTCTTATATAGAGAATAACAAGGAAGAATTATTTTGCAACTAATAATCATCAGCCCGCAGCTAGAGGCTATCGCTTTTAGAGATTGTTGGCTACATGAAGTGATAAAACGACACTAATGGCATAGTGTTAATTAGATAAAAGATACAAGAATAATTTGATAACTCTATAAATTTAATTTGTTTAGTTATATAATAAAATAATTATTAAATAGTAAAGAAAAAGAGCTTAGATATTATGCAAGAAATTAGGCCCAAAACTAGTTAAAATTCCTTGTGAACTTCATAAGTTAAATGAGCTCAAATAAGCCGAAGTTAAGTGACTAAAGAATTTTTCTTTAAAAATATGAGATATGTTTAGGGCTGATTCAATAAAATAATATTTTTTCTTTTAACTCCACATATAAAAAATCAATCAATTTCTTCAAATTTCTCCAGCCCATCGCTCAATTGACATATACTCAATTGACATATAATTTAAGTTAATAGATATTGCATATAATAAAGTATTGCAAAATTCATACCATTTCAATGAAGAAGTAATCTAATAAAGATAAAGTATTCAAAACATCATTTTGTTATTAGCACTCTACTTTATTTTTGATAATTTGCTACCAACATCAAATTTCAATAATCGAAATTGAATGAAATCATTACAAAAGGCCTCTTGAAAATTGAAGAAAAGATGAACAAGATATATAAATAAATGCTTGCAGTATAAAATCTTAAAGTTGATGTTACTATTTCCTAAATTTTTTAAGACAATTATTTTCCTATTGATGTTGTGCAATATCTTATTTTCCTTCCAATAACTATGTTTTGTTGAGAGGTTCTAGGAATAGAGAAATTCTAAAAGATATTATTATCATAAAAAAGGCTGCAATTATTTTATTTTCAAACTTTGTTCCATGATAACTCTTAATTAGGGCAATGAAGTGTTCCTTTTCATTTTGAACTTTCTTGAAAACCTTCACAATTTTCTCAAATCATTCATCTTTCTTGATTAGAGCAAGGCCTGTGTAAATTTACTAAAATTATCTACTTTGATAAATGTATAAACTTGTAATCTCAACTAGTAACTCTAGTAGCACTAAAGTAATTTATATGAAGTAATTCAAAAAGTTTAGTGGAAGTTACTAACTTTTTTTCTAAAATAAGATTTTGGATTTTTTTTCGTAAGCTCTACGTACCTTGTTTTTCTTAAACTTGACACTTAGAAGTTGATTAATAATTTACTTTGAATTAAGATTGGATATGCTTTCCATACTTGCATGTATAAGCCTCATATGCCAAATTCATACATGTTCACTTATAGTTATTAGCCAACTTTGTCAATATTAATTATCTCACCTTTGGCATTGTCTCTAAATATGATAAATTCTCCATCCTTGTATTTAAGAATTATAAATTAGGACACATCACTAGTCATACGCCTTTAGCATCCACTAGCAATATATCTTTTTTTTCTTATATACCTACAAAAACAAGGCAATCAATTGTTTTAGATCCCCAAATAAACTTGGTCCTTAATTATTATTCTTTGTTTTCTTTTCAACCTATTTCCTTAAGGTTTTTCACATTAAATTTTGTTTTAAGAAACAAAATATATCATTAAATTAACCTATCATATTACATGAATGATATGGATTTGTTCTATGATAGTGGTTGATATGAATTTAGTACATAAATGCATTCTTAGTGGTAGTTAGCTGTCCTTTGGATATTATAAGAATTGCTTGCTCTCTTTGGATAGTTATACGGCCCAGCATTGTCATATGCATGAGACATGTTCCTTTTATTGTGTTCATGGCCATAAAGGATGCGAACATCTATCATTGAACTATGTTTGATATGAGGCGTGGGAGTTTAATTATTGCTCCGAAAAATAATGTTGACGCCTATTGGAAGTGGGAGTTTAATTATTGCTCCTAAAATTAATGTTGAGGCCTAAATAAATGTAAATGAAATCACAATCTATGTTGTATCTTTTATAAAAGTTATGCCTATTCTTACTTTCGTAATGTTAACTTCAAAACTATGTGTGAATGGATAAGACTTTGTATTTGAATAAGCCCTAGAAGATGAGACATACACATATAATTTATATGAATGTTTAAATAAGGATGCACTATGTTCACTTGCCACTTTAGGAAAAGGTTTCTATATAAATGTTTTCCTTTGAAAAATATAGTCTCAACATTAGATAGACTCTTATAAGTGTTTCTGATCGTGTCGTTCGAGCTTTAAAATTTATAAGCTCTCAAATACCGCAAGCACACAGGTCACAACTGTAATATAAGAGATGTCAATCCCACAAAGAAGGAGACTAATCTAATCCTAAAATCTTAGGTCAATAATATATGAAACTCAAAACAAACAATGCAACGGAAAGTAATCACAAGAATTGAATTCACCTAGTTAAATCAGAAATTAAACACGAAAGAATTAACAATTGAGCAATAAGCATGCACAATGGAAATCAAGCAAAGAGTATACCAAGCTATGACAAAGGGGATTTTACTTATCAGTAATGCTAACCTAGCCGATTATGTGTCAATGGAATGTCAAATCTAGATTGTCCTAAATTTGATTACTCTCTCTCGAGTTATAACTATTAAACCATAAATTATAAACTCAAATCAAATTATGGAATTTGCAATCTCTTAATTCACAAATTATCCAAACCTAATTAGATCTAAAGCACATTAATAAACTATTGGAACATCACACGGGATCTCTCTCCTCACAATTACTAATATGATTTATCACGATTTCTATTAAATTGCTTAACTCTCATTAATTCGATTTAATCATATTTCATTCAATTTACCCTCTCAGATTATTACTAAATTATGCTATAATGTAATCAAATCATGGCATTCATCCAAATAACAAAATTGACTAGATTATCATTAAATCAAAATAAAATCCTAAAGGAGAGTTAGAACACCATCATCATTCTACTATCTATCATCATAAAATCCATCCCAACCTTATATATGAATAAAATTGAAATGAAAAGGAAATAAACACTTGGAATGGATGATCTAGGAAGGCAGTAACATCAAAAAACCTCCTAATCCGGGAAACACGTCAAGACCGCTTCCTCTTCCTCCTTCTTCCTCTTCCTCTTATCTTCCTCTTCTCTTCCTCTTCCTCTTCCTCTTCCTCTTTCTTTCTTTAAGGTTTTCAATAGTGGTTGCACCAAAGCTCTCTTTATGTGCCTCTTTATGTTGTTTTTATACTCTTTTATGTTTAAGGTAACCGTACGATTTTTTTGGGGTCTGAAAGGTCCAAAAATCTCTTGAAATACAAAGTTCGTGAGCATCTGCGCATCTATCCAAGGTAGGCCATGATCGTGACTCACATCTGAGCCTTCTGTCATGGTCGTGACATGCAAGCCATAATCGTAGGCCATTCCCTGAGCTTCTATCACGATCGTGGCATGCAAGTCACGATCGTGGACCAAACCTGGAGCTCTGCCACGATCATAGCCTACCTGCCATGATCGAGGGCCTGTGTTGTGATATGGATTCCCTTCGAAACTTCTCCGCTCTTCGATATTGATCCTGAAACACTAGAAAACAGATCAAGGTACCTCAAAAATACAATATTTAAACTCAAAGACTTGTACTAACCCATAAAGCAATTAAAACACAAATAAATCACAAACTAACACAATTTTAACCTAAACACATACCAAGTAATTGAATTAACGGCTAAAAACATATCAAACTATGCCCTAAAACATGATGCAATTTATACTTATCAGTTTCTAATTCCATTCCTATCATTGGAGCTCTTTTGGCCTCCTAACATGCTCTTTCTTCTCATTAATCTTAGTGAATTTAGTCAAATAGTCCTATGAATATTTACCACCTTTTCCAATGTTACATTCTTATTCTTTAATATACATAAGTTATGATGTTCAACAATGGTCACACTATTAGCTGCTTTGACATTAAATTCACTCTTCAACTTTTCGATTTCACATAAACATGTATCTAAATGCTTTTAAACCTTTTTTAATTTGAAGATAGTTTCTTCATTTTTATACATGAGATCTCAGACTTGTAACTAATCCATTATAGCTAACGTAACATGTCGTAACACGACTCAAAATAACTATATCTACAATTATAACAACGGTAGGTCTAGGTCGATTCCACAGACAGTGTTCAATTAGCTTTCATAATGAAAAGAATTGGTGTTTAGGTTATAGGGGGTTTGGTTTGGGTAATAAAATAAAATGAAACAAAAATAATTAAAACAAATTAAAGAAAACATTCAAAAATGATGAAAAGTCATGAATGCATTAAGGACCCAGTTATTGTTCAATCTCAACCTACACACAATCAAACATACTTCATTGAATTGTTATTTTCATACCTCTCATAGCAAATAGTAATTGTAGATTAACAATAAGCTTTGTTAACCCTAATTTTTCCTTAGGTCATTTTTAATTAAGGAGAGCTTGTTAATTAAACCTAGCTATCGAACAACCTAGACTAAGCTCTTTAGATTTAATTAGATAGAGGCATTACAAATTAGAAAAACAGATTAATCAAGGTAATAAACACACAAGCTTGGGTTATATAACCTAGGTTATGTTATTCTTAATGATTCAAAATCATTAGTTACCACAAATGAATTTCAACATAACAATTACAAATTATATTGAAATTCTAACAATGCGTTCATACATAAACAATATAACGGTAACTATAATAAAGATCATTCATACATTAAAACCCAAATCTATAAACATATGATAGCATAATTAGTCCTTAAGAGAAAGAATGAAAGATATACTTAACCAGGTTCTTCGACGTTGATATCACCTCTAAACCGGTGTCAGGAAGCTCAGCCCTCCATGAGTCTCCAAAGGAATGGAGCATTGCCCCTTGCCTTCTTCAAAACCGAGAGCTCACACCCAAAACAAAACTGCCATAACAAAATGATGTTTCTATACTAAAAACTAGGGTTGGGTAAGCTAGCCATTTCTCACAGGCGTGCATGGTGGTGTCACGCCTATGAGCCACCTTGCATAGGCATGACATGAGTCTTACAACCATGACTAATTTTTCATGGTCGTGAGACTTATCTCATGGCTTGACAATTTCCTTCTTTAATTCTTTTTGGCATTTTCTTATCTTCTCTTGCTCTAATCCTTCTTCTTCTTACTCCATGAAGATAAGTGAGTGTGATTCTCAAGAAGACAGCTCAAATATAGAGCTTTCGACTCCCTTTAGCTCTTTCACCTTTGGATTGTACCTAAAATCAATTACGAACTAAACTAAATGTCTTAAGCATTTCATATCATTAATCACTAAATGTTATAGAATAAATGTAACATCCCACCCTCGAGGGGAAGGGTAGAATCGTAATTTAGCAAAGGATGAGAGTGACTGGGACTGATTAGGATTGTTCATGCATCTTGGTATTTGTGAACAGTGAATTTTTGCACATGAAAAATAACTGTACATGCATACATGACATTCTTGGTATTTGGGCCTAAACGGATTTTGATTGTGAATAACGTGGTATTTGTGTTTGAAAAATTATTCTGAGTGATCCATTGTGTGTTT
>JANKYE010000009.1:10018125-10035528 GCA_032467995.1 Erythroxylum dillonii | reverse complement strand
AAAAAGAGCCTCGAGCTCGAAGGGAAGTAGTGCATACCCAGAGGGCTCTCCTACCCCTAAGACGCGTTTAACGCTTATGGGACAGTTCAGGAACTTGATCACAATAAAGTAACAATTGGAAAAGTGAGTTTCATATGCATTTGATTGAATATCTGGATTGGGTGAAAGGCGTAATGACTTATACTTGTGTGATAGACACAATCATGTGGTATTTCTGAATGTGCTAATGTGAAATAATCTGTGAACTGCTTACGTGCAACCATGTGGTATTTCTGAATGTATTAATGTGAAATAATCTGTGAACTGCTTACGTGCAATTATGTGATAATTCTAAACGTGACATTGTGAATTTTTTTGTAATTTGTCTGAGTGCAATCATGTGACACTTCTGAATGTGCAATTGGGAATACTTCTGAATGAAAGGCAAGAATGTCGTATTTGATTGGGTGAAAAGCAAGAAAGGCAATTTCATAAATGCACATGATTGTGAATCATATGCATTTGATTGCATCTATTTGATTAGGTGAAAGGCAAAAATGTCGTACACATGTACGATAACAATCATGTGGTCTTCTGAATGTGTAACTGTGCTATGTTTGTGAATTCCTTGAGTACCATCAAGTGGTGCTTCTGACTATGCATTTATGAAATTGTGACTTGACGTGTTGCATGAATCGGGTGAACCATCGATGATGGTTCCTCACTAAGTTCGCAAAACTCACCTAAAATTTGCAATTATTTTTCCAGGCTTTGAAGAGCACCCGTTCGACAAACGAGAGTATGCCTACTACCTACAAGTCCGAGATGGAGGTCGGGATCAGTTCGTGTCTGCATTAGTGTCTAGTAAAATTGTATTTGTTTTTGAAATTTTGTACAACTGCTTAAGTCAATTTGTAAAGTCAACGGTCGGACTATAGTTGATCATAGTAAATTGTATTTATAAAAAGGGCCCCCGTGGTCATTGTATTTATCGGTAATTCTGTTTGTTAATGATTTTCAGCGCATATGATTGTATTAAAAAAAAAGTTATACCGAGTTTCGACTGCGTGACGTAGCATGCCATCCTCGCAGGACTCGGGCTCGGATATCGCCATCGATGTCGGGTTCGGGTCATGCAAGAATGAGGTGTTACACCTTGCTTCCTTTTTGCTTAATATTAATCTTTTGTCTTAACAATGTTGAAGAACTATTTTAACCTTTTTTAAATGATCAATTTTATCTTGATTAGAATAAATGATGATATCGTCAATATAAACAAAAGTAAATTCTTCTAAACCTTTTAAATTATTATCCATAAATCTTTGATAAATACTTGGTGCTTGTTTAAACTAAATGGTAATACATTCCATTGGTAATGTCTTTGTGGAGGACAGGTAAAAACAATTAAAGGTTTCGTATTTTCATGCAATCTTACTTGCCAATATCTTGATTTTGCGTCTAAGGTTGTAAACTATGTATGTCCTTTTAATTTATTTAGAATATAATCTTTTCTGGGTAGTTTGTATGCATCACCTATAGTTGCTTCATTGAGTTTTTTATAGTTTATAACCATTCTATGTTTACCATGTTTTTTTTCTGTTGAATTATTTACATAAAAAGCTGGAGTTGAATGTTTACTAGTGTTTGGTGATATTAATTGTTTTGCTAATAAATCTACACATTCCGTGATGAATTCTTGTACATCATGTTGAGTATATGGTATTATTACGAATATTAATTTCTTGTGTAGGATCTTTTAAGTTAATTTCAATTAACTGTTAATTATTATTTTTAATTGGATCAAAAAGATTTTTGCTACAAACATTTTCTAATAATGTTTCTATTTCAAGTTGAATAGACATATTGTTGAGCAGATAGAATTGGAGGTAATTTAATTTTGTGGTTATAAGTTTTAATGTTTGGAAATACTTAGTATGGTCTATAGGAATTTTAAGAATGATTTATTTTTGACCTATAGCATTAATTAGTGGTGTTTTTAAAGTGATATAATGTAAATATTGATAAAAAGGGTTATATAATTTTAAAAAATTATTGCCTAAAATTAATGGTAATCTTGATTCTTGTTGATAAATAGAAGGAACAATGAATGTAAAGGTTTCTATTATTATATTATTATAATAACTTCATACCAAATGAATTTAAAACTCCCATCTGCTATACATATTTGTAATAGTTTTTCTAATTTTTTCCAATTGGTTAATAATTGTTTCGAAGCAATACAAATAGTTGCTCTCGAATCTATATATGCATTAACTTTTTATTCTGAATTATTACTTAAATAAAAGTTGTGTTCAGATTCAATTGAAAATTCTGATTCTGTTTGTGATTCATAATGACATAGTGAGGAAATGGTAGAGTCCGTATTATATTCAGATTCTATTGGTTCTAAATTTTTTTGAATTGTTGAATTCAGTATATTGAGTTTTTGTTTAGTATTATTAGTTGGATTTTTCCATTTAGGACAAGTATTTGCATAGTCCTTCTTCTTTACATATCCAAGATCTACAGGATTTTTTGGACAATCTTATTTTCTTGGTTTAAATTGTCTATATTTATATCTTCCAAATTGTTTCTTGTAAGGAATAAATGGTCTTCGTTTATAATAATGTTTAGGGTATCGTTTCCATTTATATGATTTATAGGGTTTCTTTTTTCATTTGTTTATTATTTTTTGTTTAGATTCACATCCATATTGTTGGGGATCTTCTGCATATTTAGAACAACATAATTGAATGTTTTTCTAACATAATGTACTTTTGAGTTTTGATTCAAAGCATTGTTTTGCTAGGATTTCTAGAGTTACCAAAATGGCTCCTCCTAAATTATAAGCTATTGTTCTATTGTCTCGTTTTTTTTAAATCGTGTTTCGACTTTTTGATTCATTGGATATGGTAATTTTTGAATAAATATATGAATGTACATTTCTTGTTCTGCTCTTGTTAATTTGTAATAATATTTTTTAAATTGATAGATGTATTCTTCTAAATAGCATATATCACATATAAGCATATTATTGAGATGTCATAAAGTCTTTATTCTTTCGTGTTGCTTCTTGTTTAAAAGAAATAACATCTTTACCTAAAAATTCCTTATAGATTTCTCCTAATATGATTTGAAAAGTTTCTACATTAGTTGAGGCTGTCTGATATTGAGGTGTATTTTTAAGTGCTTCTGCATTATCTAATAAAAAATGTTGTACTATTCTTGAGGTTTTGTAAGTAATGAAATTCCATAATAATTCCTTATTTTCTAACTCACCAAAAGGTTTTTCTATTTGAATTAATAATTGAATTTTATTTGCTCATTCTATTATTAATTTTTCTGGTTCTAATATACAGTCTAAATTTAAGATTCCATTTGGACCTAGTGAGATATGTTTAGGAATATATTCCATAGGATATCTACTTATTTTTTAATCCTTTTTGATAATATCCATGTTGATTTACAAAGTCATTCGATTGCCATTTATATGAACTTTGTTGATTTTTTTTGCATTTATCTCCACTTATATGTTCTCTTTTTAAATTTTATCTACCTACTTGTTGTTCTCTAGATATACTACTTTTCGGATTTATCTTGATGTTCATCAACATATACTTCTTGATCTGATTCATAACCATAAATGATTTCATCTTTGTCTATTATTTGATGGATTTTTTCTGTATTTATATCTATTTGTAATGTTAGTTTTTGTACTAACTGAGTTATTTATGCTAATTGTGTTTGTATATTCTTTTCAACTTCTTCTAATGATTCATCATATTTTAAACAGTCCATAGCCTTACTAATTGTTTAGGTTGAGTTCTAGGCTCTGATACCAATTTGCTATCCAAAACTAGAGTTGAAGGTAGGGTACTTCGAACCCTCTATAACCGCCATGTTTTCGCTTGCGCACCCTCACGCTAATCTGAACTAGTGGTTGTGCTGAAACTCAAACATGGGACATGAGGCTGCACCAGGCCTATATCTGAAGCTTTGATATAATTAATTAATTAAAATATAATAAATTAATTAATTAAAATATAATATATTTTTATTTTTTTAATATTTTTTACAAACCAACTACTATCAATGATAATGGTAGTCATTCATTTCTCTTAACCAATCGTCATAATTATAATAATAATATCCATTATTATTTCTCACTATATTCATTCTCATTCTTATTACTATTCCCTCATGCAAGCCAACCGAGCCCTTAATAACACTATCTTCAAGGAGTAGTCTAATTTGATGTTTCCGATTCTTATTGGGTTTACGTTTACCCATGGTTTTGCTGCCGCCCTTATCCATAGTAAAACCTCGATAATGAATATTGTTGAGATTTGAAAAATTATTATCTTATACGGAGTTATTAATTTATCGATAAATAAATATTTATTAATTTATAGAACAAATTTTATTTTGTACATTATATTTGTCAAATTAAACAATTAATTTTTTCCACAACTAAGAAAAGAAAATAAATAAACAATTAATTAATGATGATGCATTGTATCTAAGTTTATTAATCTTGTCAAAAATAAGTTTATTAATTTTAGGTTAACGTGATTCAAAATAGAGTCCATATAAGTACATTAGAATATGAAGTGTTAGAATATGAAGTGTTGTGAATTATTTCAAGTACACAGTACTGTATAGAGTTTATAAATATACATGTACTTTAACTTCATATACAAAAATATAAAAATTCATATATATTATATCTTTTCTACCATGGCTACTCATTTGCAAGATAAAATTGAATTCAATTCGTATGAAAAGAAGAATTAATTAACTATAGATACATATTTTAGAAAATCATAAATTTTGAAATAAAAATTATTTAGGAAGTGGTTTATTTTATAAATTATATATGTAACTTTCATACTTAGTTAATGAATTATTATTTTACATTTTCAGTGGGCCTCAAGGAAATTTTTTTAAACTATTATCTTATGCATTTAACGAGATTATTATTTTATTTCATTAGCCCAAGTCAAGATCCAAAAAAAATATTATTTAATTAAAATTATTAATTTATCAAATATTTATTTATCGAAGTTTTATTGTAATTAACATGTTAGAAAAATAAACGATATCTAGTTATCTACTAATTCGGTCAGAAGTTGACTAAACATTATAAAGCCGTGGAATTTCTCTCCAGCTGTAATGCGCTGCATATAAAATCCAACAAACTAGCCAGCGCCCACCTGTTGGGTAGAGGACGATCGTTATATCATATAATGATATTGCTATAATACAACTAATAAAGTAACTGATCTTGAAGACGCAGAATTATATCCATTGCAATGCATAAATTTATGAAAGGGTTTAAACATTAAAGTCTGCCAGATTGTAGTGTTTCATCATTGCTAAATTTCTAGCTGTATGCCGTTTTTACTTCGAGAGAAAAATTTGGCAAACCCATTTTGGTTCTTCTCAGCATTAACATTATTTGTGGATACGACCAATGAAGCTGACAAAGATGATGATGGAGTTGATTTTCCTTCCTTTTTATCCAGTAAAGGACCAATCTCGCTGGCAGTCATTGAAGAACCAGATTCTCCTTTAGGTGAAAACGTCTCATTAGAGTGTAACCTCCATGGTTCTCCGCTAACTCTATGCATCCGTGATGCTCCTGTGCTAAACTCTGGTAGGCTTGAAGCATCACTGAAGAAGTCCTCCAGGGTTGCAAGTGACTTCAGTTGTTGACCAAGAGATGCTATTGTTTTCTGGCACTCTGCAAGTTTTTCAGCTGCAACAGCCAGGTCCTCCTGCCATGGGTACATACATTTAGTAACCAGGGGAGTTAAAAAGTCTCTGCTCAACAAACAATTTGACAAATGCACAACAGAGAAGGTGGATGCTCGGAAAAGTAACCAATTATTCAAGGAAAGAATAGCAACCTGCTTAATCTTTGGTTCAATGTTTGCATTTGCAGTTTTTTCCATCTCCTCTTCGTGTTTCTTTTTTGAAAGCTCTTCCTCTAGTTGTTGACACTTTGCTGCATTTCCTGCTGACAGAAACTTCTCCCTTTCAATCTCTGCTTCTAATGAGAGAACTTTTGCAGACATGGTCCTAGCCTCTGCTTCCAAACTAACTAATTGGGATTCAAGTTTCCGACTAGATTCCTTTGACAAGGATAGCTCTCCTTGCAGCTCTTTCAACCTCAGTTGCGCCTCCCTCAGCTGAATTTCATTTTTGTTCAGACTTTTTGTTAAATCCATTTCTAATTCAGCCTTTTCCACTTGAATGTTCTCTAACTTCTCTTCTAATTCAACCTTTTCTCTTGTAATCATCTGTAGGTTTTCTTCTAGCTCAGCTTGCACTGCTTTCATGTTTTCTAAATTCTCTTCCAACTCAACCTTTTCATTTTCTGTTTTCCGTAGCCTCTCTTCCAGTTCAGCTGTCCTATGAATCATAACTTCAAGCTCCTCTCTCAATGACCTTTCTGCATCAATTGGCCGTTTGGCATCGACAGGTTCAGATTGATGGTCCATATTTTCAGTATCAGGCAATGCTGCAAGTTGCTCCATTTCAAGGAAATCATCCATGAGATCAATCTCAGTGGATGACACTGGGATGTTTTTGTTGACAGTTTTATCATTCCTAAATTGATCGAGCTCAACAATCAATGCAGATGCCCACGAATTTGAGCAAATTGGCTCGGACTTGTATCCCTCTGAGCAACTTAATTTGTGGGCGTCCAGCTCTAGCGCATTAAGCCTCTCTCCACTGTCTGATTGACTGTCAGTCAGAGACTCAACATATATTGAGGAGGCAGCAGAATTTTTGTGATCATTAATTGAGGAAGATTTACAAACTATAGATTTAAGCCGCCGACATTCTGCCTCAAGCTTGGCCGCCTTCTTTATACTCTCCAAGTGTTGCTTGCTGGCTGTTTCAGCTGTTTGAGTACTCAAATCTCTTTCAATAGTCCTAACTTCTAACTCTTCAAATCGTGACAGGAGCTCCGCTTTCAAGGATTTGTTCTCTTCTTCCAAATATTCAAGCTTCTGCTGGAGAACAGGATCAACCTGAGCAGGACATGCAGAGTTAATTTCTTGTTTTGATCTTGAGGCCAAAATAACTGGTTCTCAAATTCAGATTTTGTAAATTCCTACCTCATATTTTATATTCACCATGGATTCATGGATCTTTTCTTCCTGCTCATCTCTTGCTTGCCTCAGTTGCCTAACACATTCCTTTAGGGCTCCATCCAGATGGCTCACCCGATTTTCCAGAGCAGATTTCTGATTAATTGCAGATTCAAGTTGGTTTTTAAGAGCCACTACTTCATTTTCAGCCTTTTCCCATCCTAAATTTTATATAAAGAGAACAACAAAATTATATAGTAAAATATAAACTGTCACATGTGAGAAATATCATCAGTTTTGGATAGAACCCATAAGCATGGTTGTGAAGACTTCAACAGTTGCAATTTCTCAAAGTACATGGTTGTGAAACTAATATATTTTCCGAAAGATTTGAAACTTTTTTGCCATTAAGTGGCCCTGATAACTGGCACCTATCTTTAAATACCTGCAACAGCTTCCTCCGCCACTTTTGTATGTTGTTTTACTAGATCATCTTTGGCACTGACATTCTTAAGAGCAGCTGATAACTTCTCAGTCAAAATTTTAATGCTGTCCATAGCATCGTCATCGCTAGCTACAGTTTTGGATGTCACTTCCGGTGATTGAGCATCATCAGTTTGAGATGTCTTCAAGGCATCCTGCTGCAATGATGAGAACATGAATGACATCAGCATAAGAATTGGAGCAAAAGTTATGATTAATATTAAAGAATGCATTTAATTGAGGAGCTTGCTAAATCAACCTTAGGTGCCCAAAGAAAAAATGCAACAAACAGGGATCTTTTGAATTTATGCCAAGAACATGGTGACAACATAAATCTGCCAATTGCATGTATCCAACTAGTCAGGTGAACACTGAAACTACTGATTAATCTATATTGTCCACGTTCCAAAAATGGATACATCAGCCAAGTTCGCTATTGACAAATCTAAAAAGTAGTCTTCCTAGTTGCATAGATTGCCACTTATGCCAGAGCATTTGCATCTACCATCCAAAACATTAGAAGATATGTTACTGCTTCTCTTAACTGTGTGTATTTTGGTTACAATGGTTTGACACCTGTAGATGACATCATCGTCATTTTGTGCTTTATGAAACTCTAGAATATTCATAACCTTTCCCAGGTGTTTTCCTCTGCTGTCATGAAGAGATTATTCCTTAGACCAAAATACATAAAGGGGTTTATAACCATATAGGTGCTTAAGCAAAAGCATAGGATACAATTTTGATGCACAAATCCACATTTACCATCTAGCTTAATCCTCGCATGCATTCAAACTTGGGTCATAATGAAAACAAGAACTCTTATGTTAACTTCCAGCAAGTCCTAGGAACAAATGCATCTGCTTATGCAATTGACACAAAGCAAAACAAATAGTGATTCCTATACTTTTGCAATGAAAGGCTCATCAGTTAATCCAGCCTTTCTGCAAACCTCTCAAAACTTGAACTTGGAACTACACAACTTCAAATCCTTAGACATATATCGAACTTCAATCTCACCATATGCCATAGAATTGCGGTGAGAGGGCCAAGAAATTGACCAGAACGCGAATCATCAACAGAAAAACTGACAGGTGTTACAGAAGAAGGACAAACTAAAATATCCAAAAAAATAAAATTAGCCAGCTGTCCTGTGTAGTAGTTTTCGTAAGTGGTGGTTATAACAAGAGTTAAATAATTAACATTGGAAGGTACAATTTTGCTATGGAGAAAACATGAAGCAGTGCATCCCTACCATAACTAAGGTAAAGAACAATATGTGAGAACACTATAATATCTTAAAGAAAACATTAGCTCTTACATGATTAGCAACCTACCTGATCATCCGAAAATCTCTCAGAATGTGAAGATAATGACCCTGAACTTTCTGTTTCACCCGGGCTCCTCTCTGAGGACCTCCTCTTCCACAACCATTTTCTCTTCTCCATCGCAAAGCCCAGAGGTTGATGAATAGACTATCTCATCAGGAAGGATTTATCTGCACATAATTTAGATACCATCGATATCAAATAACAAATACAACGACGTATTAGAAAATCCAATGAAAGCATAAACTTCAATACCCAGAGGAATTTATGGGACGTGCTAATACTATGACATGTACAGCTCTCTATTTAATATACGAACTGCAAATGATTTCTTAACAACCTCAGGACATTAAACAGAGAGATAATTTTTTTTCATCTTATCAACTTTGCTTCTAATTCACCCAATAAACTTCCAACCCCAACAGCAACAGCAACAGCGACAGCGACAGCGACACCATCACCACCAACAACAACAACAAAAGAGAAACCTTTTAAGGACCAAACTAACAACAAGAGATAGAGGTTAGGGGTAAAGCTAAGAGACAGCAATAGAGGAGATGCAGCAACTGTAGCCCTAAGAACAGAGCTTTTTAGGCAAAACAAAACTATGAAATTACCATAAACACATTGCCTGAACAATGAAACAGTACAATCCATTGTGAAACAATACTAAAAAATAGAAAACGCAAATACTACAGAATATAACGGACGAGCAAGGTTCACCAAGGTGACTACCCAGAAGAAAAATTCCATGGGAGCATGAGCCATCGAAGAAAAAACGCCAAAATGTTATCTTAACTATTTAGAAAAAAACAAATCTCACCAATATCAATGAATCCAGGTAGGCGTAATCAGACATTGTAAGATAGAAAACAAGGAAGCAGATAAAGTACCCTTAGAGTGGGGAAGTTATAAATGTGAAAAGAAAGGTGGAGTTCATGATTTAAGGATACAGAGAAACATGATAAAGAAATGAAGACGGGTCTGAAAAGATCTGGGGAATGTCAGTGGCTTGGCAAACATGACCAACTACTACTGACTAAAAGTTTGCAGATGATAGAGAGGTAGCTTCTTCCATATCTTGTTTTCTACACAATCTGAGTGGAAAACTGGGAGTATGGAGGGAATTGGATAGTGGTATTGTATGGAATGAAGGGACCGTGACAAAAGCAATTGAGTTGATATTTCGCTTTCATGTTTTGGTTAAGCATTCAATGAGACAAAAGTAAATGAATGAGTCGAGTGTTACTATGTGAGATATTATTTATTAATTAAATGTTTTTGTAGATTTGGTTATTTTATGGTTTACTAATCAACCCACATCAGTGTCATTATTACAAGTAAAGACCGCAATTATTACAACTACACCCGAAAGCAAAACTCCCGGCGAGCAATTAGGGAATGATTTGTCAAATCAAATCGTCCTTGCTAACCTTGATATCAATAAGGAAGAAGAGGGTGTGGCGTGGGCATGTGACTATGTGGGCCATGCAACTGAAAAGTGAAAGTGTAAAGGAGATTTGTATATGGAAGCCTTAAATAATAGCCTAAACTTTTCAGCTTTTGGGAATGGGGACACAAATAATCATTTTGAAAATCGTGATGTATGTTTTTCTATTTTTCCTTTTTAATTTGAAATTGGTGGATCCAATCCATACGCTCCAATTTTTTGAATTCGAGTCCCCTGGCCCTGACCCTCCCCACCCCCCTCATTCTGCCGTCGCTATCTTGCTGACGTGTGTCCCTATTCTTTGATTTCATTTCTGCTGTTTAAATTATTTTCATTTGTCTCAACTCTCAAGGCTCAAGAGTGGCGTGGAGGGATCGCGTTCTCGATTTGAGAGAGCCACACTGGAAGACGGATCAGGTGATGGCGTAAATTCAAATTAAGATTTGAGATTTGATTAGAAGATATTACCTTGCGTAAAATGTTTGCCAAATGTACATACATATGTTACTCAATCCCAGCACGAAATGTATGTTTTACATATCAGTTCTGCAAATTAAAGGGAACGTGATATATAGTTGGTCACATGAACAAAAAAATGAATTCCCTGTTCAAGACATTGCTTGAATTCATCTTCTTTTTTTAATCAACAAAAGAAACCCATTGTTTACACGAGGAAAGAACAACCCCTATTTTAAGGATTTAAGCAATTGGAAAAGGTCAATAACTTGCGATAAGATGGAGTTTGATATTATGTCGTGAGATTGACAATAAGGTCTGGGGCCACTCTTAGATTCGTATATGAATCAATGTAGGATGTAGGCTAAAAGTTGTAACCTCCAAACACTTAAGTCATGTGGAAGACAATCCAAAGTCAAGAAGGCCCGGAACCAACAAGAAGAATTGGGCTCTCTATTGAGGGGTTATATTATACTGGTGCAACTACAGAAAATGAATCAAAAAAGAAATTGGAAAGGCTGGTCATCCATTTGCTTGTTCCGAGTCTGTGATAGTGGGAAGAATAGGGGAGGTCTAGTCATTATTCCCGGAAGAGGGTTAATGTACTTTCTTATTCAGAGATGGTCTGATACAATAATGTGGTTACAGTAGACGTGGAATGGTTATAAATATAAACGTGCATTTATGTTATCGGGTCAAAGTCTGCTGCATCGTTGCTGCTCCACTGCTCCTAACCTAAAATTGTTTCTCTAATTTATTGTGTGATATATTCATGTGCAATTGCTAATATTGATTGGCAGTTGGAACTCCTCATTAATTGTTTGTATCCGTGGGTGGTGTCTTTAATTCGCCCAATGCGCTTAACGTTGCCTTCAAAGTTTAAGGCAAAATGCTAGTAGTAGATTGTTTCCAATAAATATTTATATTCATTAAAGCAATATTTAATATCAAAGTTTTTGTTACAAATAAGTTGTATAAACCAAAAAATTAGAAGTGTAAATCACTTCATTTTATTTGTAACATCAAAATAATTTTAGGCCCCATTTGGTTGTCAGTTGATCAATCAAAAAATAGCTGATTGACCCAAATTAGCTGGTTCACTTTATGAAAAAGCTATTAAATTCATTTGGTTATGAACTGGTTAGGTTCGCTGATTCAACCCAACCAGCTGATTTTTTAGAAGCTCCTCCACAAAAGTGTTTTAACGTAATCAGCTAATAGTTTTTATTTTGATGTCGATTTTGCCCTCTTTAACAAGCCTTATGATTTCTTACCTCTCCCTTATCTTACCGAAGGCTATCCTTACAGTGATGTTAAGTGTTACGAACCTTCATACTCCAACTTGAGGGGGCGTATTACCGTATATCATAATTGATGTACATTTCTTTTTTATCTCCTCATATCTGTCTATTATTGATTTATCTCTACCAATTATGTATAAGACCAACAACTATACATCCCTAACTTTTCTCCCTAATCCTTGTATAGGAATAACGTAACAACTATTGTACCCTTTTAAATGTTTGATTTCAATACAATCAGCGAGCCTTTTCTTCTAGTCAATATATTTCTCAAAGGATGGTATAATGACTCCTCTGCTCAAACTCATGCAAGTCAGTGCTTGTTGAAGTAGTGGCATTTTTGTTCCTGGAGTCTATAAATACAGAAGTTTATTTTTCCTAATAGTATTCGGATTTTTAACAGGAATCCTTGTTCAGTTGGAATTTGTACAGCTTACAAATTCTTAACAGAATAGTCTTCTTAGTTTTATTAGAATTAAAATTCAAGTAGACTTATCATGTTTCTGTTTTCTATTTAAATGCTTACCGTCATTAATAAAACAGTGGGCTCTCTTTTCTGCAACTGTTGCTGTTGACTTTTCTCTCTCTTATCTTTCAATCCCTTTTTTGTTGTCGTTCTGTTTTTGTTTTGAAAACTAGCAACTTTACCGCAACCTTCAACAATACAAATCAGTAGTTTTGCCTCAACTTTCAACAATGGTATCAGAGCCACAATAGATCTTAAAAGGACTAAAGACGTTTTTAACTCCAAAAAAAACACAATCCTTTTTTAAAACCATAAAAAAACCAAGACTTTTAAAACCCAGAACTGTTGGCTTCCAACAACCAATCTTTGAACCCACCGATTGTTTTTCTGGTGAAAATTATCATGTCTGATCAGTAAAGATGCAAGCTTTTTTGGAAGCTTATGATCTATGGGAAACTGTACAGTTTGACAAACCAGTTTCTGCTTTACCTACAAACCCAACCTTAGCACAGATCAAACACCATTCTGAAAGAGAAAGCAAAGAGATCTAAGGCCAAGTCTATGATCCAAAACACAGTCTCTGAATCTGTTTTTTACAGGATCATGGCATGTCAAACTGCTAAGGAGGCATCGGACAGACTAAAGGAGGAGTATCAGGGAAGTGATAGGACTCACCAGATGCAGATTTTGAATTTGAAAAGGGAATTTGAGGCTTTAACTATGCAGGAAGATGAAACCATCAGCAAGCATGCTGATAGGATTTCAATGATTGTCAACAATATCAGACTGCTTGGAGAAGTTTTTCTGACACACGAATTGTTGAAAAGGTTCTAGTAACTCTTTTAGAGAGGTTTGAATCAAAGATTTCCTCTCTAGAAGAGTCTAAGGACCTGAACAATATTTCTCTGGGAGAATTAATGAGTGCTTTACAAGCACAAGAACAAAGAAGAATCATGAGACAGGAAAGATTGACAGAAGGAGCTTTTTCAATGCAAAAACAGAATTCTGGCAAATCAAAGAAGCAAAGTAATCAAAAGAACAAAGGCAGCAGTGGTGAAAGCTCATCACAAAAACAATTTCCACCAAGCAAACACTATGAAAAAACAAATCACAGTGAAAAATACTATTGAAGAAGGCCTGACACAATCTGTGGCAAATGCAAGCAATTGGGACATACCGCCAAAGTCTGCAAAAGCAAAAAGAAAGATTCCAAACCTCAGCAGGCTCAGGTGGCAGATTCTACTGATGCTTAGGATGAGCAATTATTTGCGGTCACTTGTCTTTCAGCAGTGAATACTGCTGATTTATGGCTCATTGACTCTGGTTGCATGCATCACTTGTGCAATGACTCTACCATGTTCAAGAATCTTGATGAAACATACGAGTCTAGAGTCAGGATTGGTAATGGAGAATGGCTGAAGGTAAATGGCAGAGGTTCAGTTTCTATCTCAGCAAGGTTAGGTACAAAAATCATTACTGATGTTTTATTCATTCCTGATATTGCATAAAATTTACTAAACGTCGGTCAAATGCTTGAAAAAGGGTATTCTCTTCATTTTAAAGATCTTAAATGTGCAATCTATGAACCTTCTGGTGAGCTACTCTTTGTTGTCAAGATGAAAAACAAAAGTTTTGCGGTTAATTGGGATGAAATTCCTAAACATGCTCTTGTAAGCACAACGCAAGATATTTCAAGTCTGTGGCACATGAGATTCAGTCATTTTAATATGAAAGGCATAATAGAGATGAAGAAAAACAGACTGGTGGAGAATTTGCCTGAGTTCATCCCTAAAAATTCAATCTGTGAAACCTGTCAGCAAGGCAAGCAATCGAAGTTGCCATTTCCAAAGAATCAAGCATGGAGAGTTGATCAAAGGCTTCAACTCATCCACACTGATGTTTGTGGACCAATGAAAACCGATTCACTCAACGACAATAAATACTTTATCCTTTTTATTGATGATTGTACTAGAATGTGTTGGGTTTATTTTCTCAAACTCAAAAGTGAAGTCTTCAGTATTTTCAAACAATTTAAAGCTTTAGTTAAGAATTAATGTAATTTGAAAATTAAAGCTTTGAGATCTGACATTATAGAATTTTGCAGAAATGCAGGAATTGAACATCGATTCACTACCCCATACACACCTCAACATAATGGTGTTTCAGAAAGGAAGAATAGGACTGTGATGGAGATGGCCAGATGTCTTTTGCTTGAAAAACGGTTACCTAGTTCTCTATGGGAAGAAGTTGTCAACACTGCAGTTTACTTGCTGAACAGGTTGCCTAGTAGAGCACTGGAGAAACAAACACCTTATGAAGCTTTGAATGGTGTCAAACCTGCTGTTGTTCACATCATAATCTTTGGCAGTATTTGCTACTATCAAGTGCCAGAGCCAAAGAGAAGTAAACTGGACAATAAAGCTTATAAAGGAGTATTTGTAGGCTATGGCTTATCAGTCAAAGGTTATAGAATCTACTGTCTTCAATTAAAAAAAGTGATTCTAAGCAAGGAAGTTAAAATTGATGAATCTGCAAGCTGGAACTAGGAAAAACTGCAGAACGAGCAGATTGGTCTCTTTCTAAATGTTGATATACATGAACAAACTCAAGATGTAGCGGATGACTTGGAGGACATTGCACCAGCAGCTGCAGATGCATTAGAAATAACTCCACCAACAGCAACAACTGATTTAACTGATAATATGTCAGTAAGAGGAACCAGATCTTTAGCTGACATTTATCAAAGGTGCAATCTAGCAATTTCTGAACCTACATGCTATGTTGAGGCCAAAGAATCAGTGGCCTGGAGGAGAGCAATGCAAGAAGAGCTTGATATGATCAAAAAAAATGAGACTTGGCAGCTTGTTAACAGACCAAGAAACAGAAAAGTAATAGGCGTGAAATGGGTTTTTAGAACTAAGCTCAATCCAGATGGTTCCATTTCCAAACACAAGGCAAGGCTAGTGGTAAAAGGCTATGCTCAACAATATGGTGTGGATTATCAAGAGACGTTCGCACCAGTGGCAAGATATGACACAATCAAATTGTTGTTAGCTTTTGCAGCTTACAATGCTTGGCAAATTCATCAGATGGATGTAAAGTCAGCGTTTTTAAATGGATTGCTTGTTGAAGAGATTTATGTGGAGCAACCTGATGGCTATGTAATTTCAGGGAAAGAAGATAAAGTCTATTTGTTAAAGAAAGCCTTGTATGGTTTGAAACAAGCCCCCATGGCTTGGTATGAAAGGATGGACAGTCATCTTTTACAACTCGGTTTCTATAGAAACATGAATGAAGCGACGCTATACGTAAAAAACAGTGGAGGAGATTTTTTGGTTGTTTCAACTTATGTGGATGATATACTCAACAGAAGTATGCCTCTGATATACTGGTTAAGTTCAGAATGGAGGATTGTAAACCAATAAACACTCCTATAACAACTAGCTTGAAGTTAGGCAAGGATGAGGATTGTGCAAAAGTGGATGAAGCACTTTATAGAAGTATCATTGGCAGCCTTCTATACTTGACAGCAAGTAGGCCCGACATTCTATTTGTTGTAAGTGTGCTTTCTCGTTTTACGCACTCTCCAAGAGAGACACATTTTATTGTCGCTAAGAGAGTATTGAGGTATGTTAAAGGCACCACCTCACTTGGAGTTTTTTTTTTCTCTAAGTCGGCAGAACAGAATGTGACATTGAAAGGATATACTGACAGTGACTAGGGAGGATGTGTTGATGATGCTAAAAGCACCTCAGGTTACTTGTTTGGATTGGGTTCTAGATACTTCAGTTGGTGTTCAAAAAAACAAGACACAACAGCACAGTCCACTGCAGAAGCTGAATACATTGCTGCCTAGCAGTGAATCAAGCAATTTGGCTCAGAAGAATGCTGAAGGACTTGGGACAGGCACAATCATCAACTACTTTAATTTTGTTTGATAATATCTCTACTGTCTATTTCAAAGAATCCTGTGTTTCATGGGAAAACTAAGCATATGAAGATTAAGTTTCACTTTATCAAAGAAGTGCAGCAGTCTAATGAAGTTTTACTGGATCATTGTTCCTCTGAAAATCAACTTGCAGACATTTTCACAAAAGCCTTGTCCACACAAAAGTTTGAATCTCTGCGAGAAAGAATTGGTGTTTGTCTCTAAAGTACCAAGGAGGAGTGTTGAAGTAGTGGCATTTTTGTTCCTGAAGTCTATAAATGCATAAGTTTATTTTTCTTAGTAGTATTCAGATTTTTAATAGGAATCCTCGTTCAGCTGGAA
Source organism: Erythroxylum dillonii (assembly GCA_032467995.1). Taxonomy (NCBI): domain Eukaryota; kingdom Viridiplantae; phylum Streptophyta; class Magnoliopsida; order Malpighiales; family Erythroxylaceae; genus Erythroxylum; species Erythroxylum dillonii. The sequence continues at coordinate 10,018,695 of JANKYE010000009.1, read as the reverse complement.
TTTGTACAACTTACAAATTCTAAACAGAGTAGTTTTCGTAGAATTAGAATTCAAGTAGACTTATCATGTTTCTGTTTTCTATTTAAATGCTTGCCATCGTTAATAAAACTGTGGGCTCTCTTTTTTGCAGCTGTTGCTATTGACTTTTCTCTCTCTTATCTTTCAATCCCTTTTCTGCTGTCGTTCTGTTTTTTTTTTGAAAACCAGCATCTTCGCCGCAACCTTCAACAGTACAAATCAGTAGCTTTGCCTCAACTTTCAACAGTGCTCACTGTTGAATAAACTTAAATGCGAATTTCAAGAGTCAAAAGTAGCTTATAAATAGGTTTGTATTCTATTGTAAACAACAAGAGAAAATAAAGAAAACAGAGAAAGGTTTACGAGAAAAAGTATTTGTTTTTGTCAAATTGGTATCAGAGTCAGATGGAGAATGTGATTGGTCAAATGTCGCTACCCCGATTGACAAAGGCAAACTATGAGAATTGGAGCATTTAAATGAAAGCTCTTCTCGGGTCTCAAGATGCTTGGGAAATAGTCGAGACTGGTTTTGTAGAACCAGAAATTACCACG
>JANKYE010000009.1:10003658-10014619 GCA_032467995.1 Erythroxylum dillonii | reverse complement strand
CTCTATCTCAACTTGCACCCAGGCATACTCCCGTGTTAAACGGGGTACTCTTCTAGTCCTGAAAAATAAATTGCAATCCCAAAATAATATACCCAATAAGACAGTGTCATTAGGTAGTAATTTTCGCTACCGAAAATCGACCGATTCGTCAATTGGCGATTATTCCGGTCCAGAAATTTTCTCCGGAAAAATTCAGAAAAATTCCTAAAAATCCCTTAAAATAGAAAACAATTTATGGCGCACTCAGAATAATTTTTTAAACCCATTAACCATATTAATCCCAATAGAATTGACTTAGGCACGCAAACCAGGAATATCATGTATGCAAGTCCAGTAATTTCATGTGCGCAAATTTCACTGGTTACTAGTGTCAGTATGCATGGACAGTCCTAAGTCATTCCGATTCATCTCATCCTATGCAAATTTTACTATTTTACCCTTCCAGTAGGGGGTGGGATGTTACAATTCATTTCTCTCAAATATTTTCTATAAGTTGGTTTCCTTGAGATAGAACTCATTAATCCATTTAATCCAGAGTGATTCCTTGACATTGATTAATCTCCAATTTCTCTTAGCAATTTGTATGGATTGAAAAGTATGAGTGGCATTGAGACTAAGTCCCCTTTCCTATTTTTTCCAACATGGCCTCTTGATTTTAGCAGCTCTATGACTGTTAATCTTGCCAGACCAGAGAAAATTCCTAATACATTTTTCTATCTCCTTGTTAATCATCTCAGTGAGTAGAAGATGAGAACTCTAATGCGTATGAAGGTTATTTAACACAAAGATTATAAGTTGCACTCCACTAGCTTAAGGTAGACATTTATTTTGCTTACCATTGGTGATTTTCTTTTATTTCTCTAGTATCTTCAAGCAAACCTAATATTTCAGTTTTTTTAACTAAGATGGGAAACCCCGAGTAAATGAAAGGCATAATGTGGATCTTGAGGTTAAAATCTTCTTAAGTTTCTCAGTATTGTTTAAGTTTGAGGAAAAAAATTCTACTCATGCCTTGATTGACTTTTAGGCCTAAAATCCTGCAGAAGATCACGAGGGATTAATGTAATAAGTAAATGGATTCCTAGTGAATTCCATAAAACAATAGTAAATCATTTGCGAAAAAATATTAGAGAGAGGCAATTCCTTGCATTTATAATGAAACCTAAACTCAAATCTTCTGAATATGTTATGATAAATAATTATGGTAAGGACCTTCATAGCAATTAAAAAAAGATAAGGAGAAAAAGGTTCTCTTTTGTCTTATTTCATTTGACCCTTTGAATTTCTTTGTGGGAGCTTCGTTGATAGAATATTGTATGAAGTTGTGGAAATGCAAGCATGAATCCATTGATTGAAATGATTTTGAAATCAAAACAATTCCAAACACATAACAATGAAATATAATTGAAAGTTGTCAAAAAAAATTTAGAGATTAATTTTATGGAACAACTTTTGATGTGTATTCCAAAGCTGTATTCTCTCATCAACTTTTGCACTGATAAAATATTATCAGAGATATTTCTACTAGGAATGAAAGGTCCTTAAGATTTATAATTCAATAATTTCAAATTATTCTTAATTCTATATGCAAAGAGTTTTGAAATCCTCTTGTAAAGGGTATTGCAACAGGAGAATGTTCAAAATTCAGTAAGAATACTTGCTTTCAGAATCTTAGGAATCAAGCAAATGAGTTGCATTAATTTTCCTTAATAATTTACCTAAATTTAAAAACTCCGTGATAGATTCCATTGTAGATGTGAATCCTTATTTCTTTTTTATACCGGGGGCTTAATACAAACTAAGAAAATATACCAAATCTTACCTCAACGTCAGGCTCTACTATCTTTGGTGGCTTCTTGAATTGTTTACAGGCAACAGGGACGAACAATATTACACGTAAAATTACCATCAATAATAGCTTCATAGTTAGTACATTGACCTGGCATATGAACTGTCAATTGTGGTAAATGCATTCACACAACTAATTAATGGATTGTTTCTACTTTATACATTAAACCCCTAAAACTACGTTTTAGTTTCCGTTAAAAACCAAGTGATGACAAAAAACACAAACATGGCTATGAGGAGCCACTTTCACTACTTTTCTTTATCTTTAAACTTCATTCCTATTGTTTAGCTTCTTCAATTCATATCCCCCCCCTCCCCCTTTTTACTTCTCTGTTTGTGTTTTGGTAGCTCCTCTCTCGCCGTTTCTCTCAACTTTCAGCGATCATTGGTTTCTCATTCTTTTTTGGATGCATAGTTTCTAGATTCTTGCAGCCTGAAAACTTGATTTTGATTGCCGAAACTGGAATGGAGAAATCGGCTGTGGTTAAGGAGAATTTCGTTAATGGGAATCATCATGGCTCCTCTTCTTCTTCTATTTCTCAGAGACATGTTAGCTACAGGTTATATCTTTCTCAAAGTTTGGATCTTTCTTTCATTCTTTTTCTTTTTTTTTGGAATTATTTGCTCTTTTTGTTTGGTTTTACTTTGATTGTTAGATGGGTGCGGGAGAAAGCGATAATGTTATCTGGTTCTTACGTTCTTTCTTGTTTAGTTGTTTCGGAGTTTGCTTTCTGTTGTCCGCTGCAGAATTGCTACACTTTCTTGTTAATCTTATTAGGCCTGTTTGGATCATATTTTATTCCATTTCTGCAAAGATGGATTCCTTTTTTATCTTGAAAGCTATGAACTTTGAGGATATTGATTATTTTGTTTACTTGGTAATTAAAGCGAATAAATTAATCTGTATACTCAATTTCTGCCCTCCAGAAGTAGGAACATATAATTAGTTTGTAGGGATCAACATCTCGTGAAGCCACGTGTGGTTTGTTCCTTACCCTTGCTTCAAATGCTTTGATGCCAAATGGATCGATTTGAATGGCCACCGGAGATGCAACGGTAAGACAAAACTCATAATATATGCAATTTAAGCAATGAGTTGGTTTGTGTGGCAGTTTGAGTCCTTAGTTGTTTACAGTGATCACATTTTATCTGATTATCAAACTTCCTGGGGTTAGTTTTGATTTCTGGAACTGAAGACAGTAATGTTTGAATTTTGATACAGGTGCGGTACATGCGGTTATGAGCTAAATTTGAGCTCTTCCAACCGGAACACTTCCACCATTGGCTCTAAATATGGGAAGTCCATAAAGCGAGGGATCATCTCATTCTTCTACGTAGATGAGAGCAGATTTACTCAAGTTGATGAATTCCATTGTGTTCCTCTGTTTTCAAAGAACTCTTGGAGTTTGTTCCGCCGGAGAACAAAACTTCTCTGCCGTAAATGTGGTAATCTCATTGGAACTGCTTACACTGCCGTAACTTCAGATTTCTCACTTGTATCAGATGGTGGTTTATCCTCTGCCAATGTTGGTTCCACTCGTACAAAATACGACGTAAAGATTCGTGCCTTACAGCCTTCAACTGTTGAGCAGTCTGGTGTTCCACTTTACACATGATAATTGGAGCAGCCCAACTGATTGCATAATCATGTTCATTGAAGGGTATCATCAATCTACTAAGCTTTACGTGTCCATATTTTGCGTTCACACTTTCTTTTTCCCTACCTTCTGTTGTTCTTCTCGTATCATTGATTAGCTGGTGATCTGTACAGACAAGTGTCAAGTAATCAATTTAAAGTAAGCATTTTTAGACTGGAAAGGAATGAAGAGGTTGATTAAAGTTCATAAACAATTTCTCGATTCACTTGTAGGATAACAGCGTGATGATATCCTATTAAGAGTAGTCACAGTTCGTCCGTTTAATCACTCCTCATTCTTTCTGGATACAGAAGCCCCTTTTGATTGGTACACAAATATCTTGCGTCTTTACCATGGAATTCAGTAACCGAAAGGAGGCTTCAAATTCAGTCAACTTTTGATTGCGAAAAGCAATTGGACTTTGGAATTGGAATTTTTGCATGACAACGGATTAATTAGTTTACACTCTGGTTAAGCGAGTGCCAGCATATTAATTAGTCCTGTGTAAAGAGGCAGCATAAGAATTTGCAAAAGCTCAAGCCTTTGCCAATGTGATTATGGAATATGTTCGATTGAGGACGTTTCGTGAAAATTGGAATTAACCTTCACCAGCATACTTTTCAAATCTCAATCACAATAAATAAATTAAAAAAAACTATTTTTCCGTTGACTTTAGCATGAATAATTGAAGCATGTTTTTGATGAAGAAAAGTTGTGATAATGGATACGTCAATCCATTGGTAAGCCTTCGCATTTACAGTTAGGTTTGGTCGAATCAGACTTTGGTCTTATATTTAGACTTAATTAAAAATCAATTATTTTAAATTTAATATTTAAAAATAAATTCAATTTACCCAAAATGATTTCGTTTTGCTTGACATATTCGGGTTTTAGATTGTATTGAGTTTGAGAAGCCTAAATCATAGTTTGACCAAAAATCGAAAATAAAAATTCGATTTTGACACAAAACCCCGACCATCTCATGTCGAGTCTGATGACTTCAGGTGGGGCAAATTTTCATATTTAGATACAATAATAACGAAATATTTAAGGTGTTTAGCTGACTTCTTTTTAATTGTATTTTTGCATGTGATAGAGATTTTAGCTAAGGATATGATAGAGATTGGATATATTCCTAGTTCATGCTTATGAGTATATGAAACTAAATTCATATTTAACATTATTGTAATGTTCAATACATGATGAGAAATAGATTGTTGAGTACAAGTAATTGATCTAATTTTATACAAATAGTTTGTATGCGTTGAATCAAAGGAGACTTATGCTTAACATAAGTGGCAAGAATACAAAGTTGGATAACCGAGACCATCCTTTTATGTCATGTTGGTTAAATCAACATATTTATAATCATAAAGTTACATACAAAGATATATGTATCTTTTTATTATGAGTCGTATGAAACTTATTAAACGTCTTAAGTTGAAGAATAACCAAATCAGTCTTTAGCAAAGGATGATGATGGTATTGAATTGTTAAATTTATATGTGTGATTTATTATATGGAACAATAATTCATAAAACAATGATACATATATTTAATTAGATTACTAAAGACTTTATGTGATATAATCATATATATTAAATGAAATATTAATTTAAAATTTTGAAAAGTTCAAATTGTTTAAATCTAAGTAGAAACTAGTCATTGAGAATGCTGAAGCACTTCGATAAGATCGATTTGGTGAGCTTTAAATTTTTTATTTTTGTATAGGGAATAAGATTCTTTGATAAATACCTTTACAATAAAATTCTATAAGAGTATGGATTTATATAAGGACAAAAATACAATTGAGATATTAGATGATGCAATATTATTTCTTCTATAGTTATGCCTAGTACAATTAAATCAATTAGCAAAATTTCATATTAGATATGGAACATGAAGACTTTAAAAGAGTCAAAGTTAATGATTTAAGGATGTGATGCTTAGTTGAAACATGTATTACCCATTAAGTTTAGAACTAAATTGGAAAATAAAAGGTTATGAGATATACAGAAGGTTGGATATAATCTTACAAACCTATTGAACAAATTATTTGTTTCAATGTATAATAAGGAGAATGGTTCTCAAGATAAGTAGTGAGAGTAAGATGAAATTTGAAATGCTCAAAGCTTATGAAAATATATCCAATTGGATCTAATGTCTTTGTTGATACATCTGATGTATAGTTAGAAGGCTATATGACGATGAAGATTTACTTCCATAATGAATTCAAAGAGTTTGTTTTGGAGATTATTTTAAATTTATCATGCTTACAAGAAGGTTAGTGGGAGCATAGTTATCCTCTTTAGTAAGAATATATAGAGACATATTGCTCAGAGAGAACAATAATTCTAATTTTAAATTGTTGAAAATATAATTGTCCAAAAACAACTCTTTCTATATATAAAAGGTAACAACTTAATACTCGTAATTAGATTTATATAGATAGATTGGAAGTTGTTTATCTATTATAAGTCAAAGTATATAGATAATGTATTAAAGATGTTTAGTATTTGAGATATCGGATACTTGTAAAGTATTAAAAATATCCATTATTCTATATATGAGTTGATATTTGGGTTCAAGGTGATAAGGAAATTAACTTTAGAAGTAAATCCTGATTAAAGTATATTTTACTTAGAACAATATTATTTAGAGATTGGAAATGTTTCAATGTAGCAATGGTTGTTAATTAAGCCATAATAAATTTTTATTTAGTGGAAATGATTAATTGGATCATTAAGTTCTTTAAAGAACATGATATAGTTCCTTACATTGTAAAATAAAGTAATATACTATGGAACATTAGACCCATTGGGCACATAAAAAGAGCTAGGGTCTTATTAAAGGTCCAAGGATATATTTAGGTTGTTTTCTTAATTATGATGATAATTAAGTCGAAAGTGGTAAGATTTAAGCAAGTTCTCACTATAGATATTCTTGCAGAATTCTCTCATTGAACCATTGTCCTAGTAGTGGCATGATCAACATATAGTGATACGATATAAAATACTTAATCGATTGACTTAGTGTAAGTGGAAGATTGTTAGTTTATGCCTTATAGCTAATCGGTTGGTTATAATTTAGTGAAACAATAATTTAAAGGCATTATTTATCTTGTACATATTTAGATGTATATCATAAAGTCCATATGATAATTTTACACTACAAATGAAATTATGATGAGTTATAATTATGAGATTCATATTTCATTTATATATTATCCCTAATTTGTTTTTTATTATTATTCTATTAATATTGGACATTAATAGAAAGTAAAAAGATTAGTACACATTATATTTTTCCTTATGAAGCTAGTAGTTGATCTCATAGATTAAATTTTGGAGATACTTAAACAAACGTATAGGTGCTTGTTAGAGAACAAGTTCATTAAACTAACCCTATATAAGAAATCAATTTGGATCATTACTTGCATGTACATGAAAATTCTCATTGGATGATAGTATAAGTGAGGCTTTGACTTGATCTCTAAAGTCATCTTGTATAAGAATTGATATATTTTGATACTATTTATGACCTATTCTAGTCAAGCAGAGCTCAGTCGATAATCATCAGATGTAGTATGAACTGTATAGAGGTTGTTGAGTGATCAATATGGGATTCATCACCCTAAACTAATTAGGAAAAATGTTTCATTGTTCTCGATTAGTATTGATTCGAAAAATCCTTGGCTAAAGTAGAATGATGTTTTGTAAATAGTTTACAAATGTTATTAATTGAACCAATAGCTAATGATAAAGGACTAATATGATTGGATTTAAAATAGAATAGACATTAATTCTATGCTCTGTGTCTAAATATTGTATGATGAAATGATTGAATTATATTGACAAATTATGCACATAAAGGTTAGTTAAAACTACTTTGACAATTTTAAATATTTGGGTAGTCATGATATTTTACTTAGCGTCAATCTTAATCTATTGATATAAATTGTTTAATTAGAGAATTAGAGATAAATTAAAGGGGTTTAATTTATCTAATCCTAAATATGATTAGAGTTATAATTTGTATCAATTTCCAACATATTTAGAAAAGTAATAGATTACACATAAAAAAACAAGTTGAAGAGAGCAAAGATGTTTTAATCAAGTTAGACTTGATTGTAAAGTTTGAGAAACAATATGATTAAATATAAGTTATTTAATAAATAAGGATTAATATGATATATTGGATATTATTTGGGATAAATGGTATTTAATTAGAATTATTTTTAATTCTCATTACATTTTAATTGAAATTAGAATTTAATTTCAATTAATTAATTACTAAAATATCTAAAACCTATTATAAATAGGCTTAAGCTCTATTAGATCTAGCACTCCTTGTCTAACCATCTTTGCAACAATTACAGAGTTCTTTGAACTCGTTTTGTGGATACCATTAGAGATTGGATATTTGGGTGATTATGATAGTTGAGATAAATCAGTTTTGGAAATGGTTTAAGAGATTCTGATAAAAAAAGGATCAATCTTTTGAATAAGATACAAATTATGATTCTTACTTTATTATAATTTATGCATTAATGATTTTATAGAATTTAATGTGATCTTGGTTTTCAGAAAGTCAAAATATGAAAAAATGTAATTATTTCGCTACACATGAGATTGAATGCTGACCTGATTTTCCAACAAGAAAAAGTGCTAAACTTGAAAGCAAATTGAAGATTGAATCCCATCTTACATTTTCCATTTTTTATGCTTATTTAAGGGTGTAAGTTGGTGAGACTGTCAAACCATTCTCATATGTGTCCAAGCCTTATATCATAGATATTGGAGGTTGAATGACTAGAATGTGATAGGAGAGGGAGACGTGTTACAAGGATAAAACAGGAAAAGTGTGAAAGAAATAATAAGAAGTTAGAAAGGATCCAGGGTGTGAACTTTACCCATTCTTGACAGTCTGTCGGAATCATGACTAAGAAACTTACTAGCTACAAAAGAGGAGCTTATGTTAATCAATATCAGTTCTTCCAAATTTCTTTGCAAATCTTGTTGATGAAACTTCATAAATCTAAAGTTCGAGTGGATACATGATTCACTTGAACTTTAGATTTATGTTAAGAATTGACCTTTCTAGATCTAACTCATATAAACCATTTGTAAGCAATCAAGATCTATAATAAATATCATCTTTATAAAAAGAACAACTGTTATTCTTAATTAAAAAGACAAATCCATTCAAATCCAAATAGGAAATAGAAATGATGCTTCTTGTAATAACAGGGACATAATAACAATTATCAAGTTCTAATATAAGGCCAGAAGTCAAAGCTAAACTACAAGTCTCTACAACTAATGCAACAACTCTTACTCTTGCCAACTCGTAGGTCTGCTTCGCCTTTCTTCAATAATCTACTCATTGTTAACATCTGCATGTTATTACATAAGTGAAAACCACAATCAGTATCTAATACCTAAGAATGTGGAATAGAAGTAGAAAGATTGATCTCCATCATAAACTTACCTGAAGAGACAGCTTCCTTAAGCCTTTTATCTTTTAGGCTAGCAAGATAAGATGGGCAGTTCCTCTTCCAATGTTTGTTGACTCCGCAATGAAAACATGTGCCCTTGTCATTGCTCTTCTTCTTGACACCTCATTTGGCTTTTACTAGATTAGTAAAAGCCTTCTGTTTCTTGTTATGATTCTTCTTAAAGCCGTTTTTCTTGCTTTTAGAAGAACAAACAATAAGTACAGAACTAGGTTCCTTCTTAAGGCACCCTTCAGCAGTCTTGAGCATGCTCAATAATTCAGGTAGCGTCATGTCCTTCTGATTCATGTGGAGGAAGTTCATGACAAACTGTGAAAAGCTCGAACTCAGAGACTACAGAACTAGATCAACGCTTAACTCGTGGTCCATGACAAAACCTAATTGGGCTAATTTTTCAATGTACCCAATCATCTTCAGCACATGAGCGTTGACTGAAGATCATTCTATCATCTTGCATTGAAATAGTGCATTGGAGATTTGATATCTCTCCACCCTTCTTTGTGCACCAAATAACTCCTTAAGATGCAGTATCATAGTAAGTGCATCCATATTCTCATACTGCCTCTGAAGTTCAGGAGACATGCAAGCTAATATCACACATGTAGCTTGTTCAACATCATTAATATAACGCTGATATTTCTCCCAATCTTCATCAGTAGCATCTGAACAAGGTTTAGATGGAGCAGGAGTATCAAGAACATACAACTTCTTCTCTTGCCTAAGAACTGTACTTAAGTTTCGCAGTCAGTCTGAAAAGTTAGGTCCAGTAAGCTTTTTAGCATCTAAGATGCTCCTCAAAGTCAGGTTGGTACTCATCTTCAAATTCAGTAATCGAAAAAAACATAAAAGGAATATTTATTAGTTTATATCCAAAAATCAAATAAAATAAGGACTTCAAAATTATTTGATTACTCCAACTATTTTCTACAAAATAATAGCCATCACTATTATATCAAAAAATTATCAAATAATTTCTTAGTAGGCTAGGATTCTATTTAAAATTATATGATCTTGAGTTTACTCAACAAACCAACTAAAAATAAATTAGGTAAAAAAACAAATTTTCAATCACATCTCATATAATTCCTAATATCGTTAGGTGACAACTTTTGCAAAAATATATCAAATATATTATTCCTAACCCTATCTCTAAATTTATATGATCATGAATTTACTCATCAAAATCATACAATTTTAGTTAAATAGAACCCACTAATTTAAGATAAAACATATTCAAGTTAAAGTGAGTTTGAGTTTACTCAACAAGTCAAAAAATAAACAGATTATAGTTTTATTCTGAAATAATGAAAAACAACTACCACATTCATAACGTGTACTTAATATTTTTATTAAAGGATTTAAAATTTCAAAAAATTTCCAATCTCATCAAAATAATATAATCTTATCATATTTATAATTTCAAACATAAACTAATAACAAAAGAGATTATTTAAAACTTTTGCTTGATTTTAATTATTGATTTGATAATAAATTTAATTTAATAATTCAACTCTAAAAACATTAAATAAATTTCAAAACCTTTCCTAACAAATAATCTTGTGAAAACAATTTTCATAACATAGTAAAACATTTTTCAAGTTTATTAAGAGTTGAAATTAATTTAATCTCTATTAAAGTAATTAAAGACAATTTTTGGGTTTTAAAACACATTAAAAAAAGGATTGGGGTTGTCTGGCACGTGCACATGCACCACACACATCCACGATCAATTACACACGCCAGCCAATGCCTTCGAAGGAAGCTTCTGGAGACTCGTGGGCGTGTGTCCTACACGTGCCCATCGTCTTCTCCAGATGCTTCCAGCATCTTCAGCAACCGTCCCTCCTTCCTACGTCGTTCTTCAAACCGCTTCCCACCTTTCATGTTTCCCTTAACCGCAGGTAGTGTTCCTCCTCGCAATCAACCAACACTCACGTCGAGCATCTTGTTTGGACTACAAC
>JANKYE010000009.1:9982873-9993303 GCA_032467995.1 Erythroxylum dillonii | reverse complement strand
CTAAAAATCCCTTAAAATATAAAACAGTCAATGGCTCACTCAGAATAATTTTTCAAACCCAATAGCTACGTTAATCACAATAAAATTGTCTTAGGCACAAAAACCGGGAATGTCATGTATGCATGTACAGTAATTTCATGTGCACAAATGATACTGTGTACCAATCCTATTATGCATGAACAGTCCTAAGTCATTCCAATCTATCTCATCCTATGCCAAATTTATTATTTTACTCTTCCTGTCGGGGGTGGGATGTTACATTACCAGCCGCCTCCGCCTTTCGCAGAACATAACCACCGATCTTTATGTCGCTCAGCCTTACCCTTTTATTGTAAAACTTGGTTGCTTTTTGTCTGATGGTTTTTGAACGAGCGGCCGCCCTGTCTCTGTCTTCACTGAGGAATACAAGTTCTGCCCTGCAGGCTTCATCATTCCTTTCTTCTTCATTGCTCGAAATTCGTTGATTATGCAGTACTACTTCTACTGGGACTAAGACCTCTGTCCCAAAGGTCATTCTGAACGGTGTCTCACCAGTGGCCCCGTTTGGGGTTGTTCTGTACGCCCACAACACTTCATCTACTTCGTCCACCCAAGTCTGACGTCCATCTAAGCGCTTCTTGAGGGCACTCATTATCTTTTTGTTAGTATTCTCCGTAAGACCGTTGCTTTGAGGATGAGCTACTGAAGTCAACTGGAGCCTTATCTTTAGTCGTTCACAGAAATCTTTGAACTTGTCGTTATCAAACTGCCGACCATTGTTTGTAACCAAAACCATAGGCATCCCAAAACGACTCAGTATATTCATGCGTACAAAGTTTTCAATTTTCTGCTTAGTGATGGTGGCGACCGCTTCCGCTTCTACCCATTTAGTGAAGTATTCGAATGCCACTATCAAAAACTTCTTCTGCCCCGGAACAAGAGGAAAAGGACCTAGTATGTCCATTCCCCATTGAGCAAAGGGAATGGGATGCTCACAATTTTTAGCTGCTCAGTCGGCTGATGAGACAAATTGCTATTCTTCTGGCAGGCCTTGCATCAGTTAACTTTCTCTTGACAATTCTTCTTCATCGTCGGCCAATAATACCCCTGTCTGATCAATTTGTGAGCCAACATTCTACCTCCTAAATGATTTCTGCACATTCCTTCATGAACTTCAGTCATTGCTCGTTCTGCCTCTTCTTTATTCAAGCAATGTAGTAGCGGCCAGTCATAAGAACGCTTGTACAAGATGTCGTTAACAATCATATATTCGGCCGCCTTTACCCTTAGTTTCCTGGCCTCCAAAGCTTCCACCGGCTGTGTTCCCTTAAGAAGGTACTGCCTGATCGGCTCCATCCAACTTGACCGTTCAGCGTATGCTTGAAGGACTTCAGTAGCCTTCTGAATGCTAGGTCGGTCGAGCCGCTTGACCAAGATGTTGTTCCTGGCATTTTGATCGGAAGCCATCTTGGAAAGTGCGTCTGCCTGAGCATTTTGCATTCGTTATATCCTGCTGATCGAGAATTGCTCAAAATTACTTAACTCCTGTTTCGCCAATTCCAGATACTTGATCATGTTGTTCCCTTTGGCCTCATACTGCCCAGTAATTTGACCAACCACTATTTGGCTATCGCTGTACACGTTCAGGTGTTTCACCCCCATCTCTCTTGCCAACTAAAGGCCGGCTATTAGAGCTTCGTATTCTACCTCGTTATTGGATGCTCTAAATTCTAACCAGAGAGCATACTCTACCTTTTCTTCCCGGTGTGGGCTGATCAATACCACTCCTGCTTCGCATCCCTCAGCGTTGGACTACCCATCAATAAATAAGCTCCAGGCAGGGCGTTGCTCACCCTGCGAGTTAGGTTGATTCATTTCTGCAACAAAGTCAGCCAACATTTGGGCCTTGATCGTTGTCCGTGGTTTATAGTGTATATCGAACTCCCCCAGCTCTACTGCCCATTTTACTAACCGTCCAGAGGTTTCGAGCTTTTGGAGGCATTGCCTGAGGGGTTGGTCAATCCATACCTCGATTGTATGACTCTGGAAGTAGGGCCTGAGTTTCCGCGCCGCAGTTATCAAGGAAAGAGCTAACTTTTCAATGGGTGCATACCGCATTTTTGGTCCGTTCATCACTTTACTGACATAGTAGATCGGGAATTATTCACTATCGTCCGATCGAACGAGAACTGCGCTGATCGCCCCCTCTGTGACTGCCAAATAAATAATCAAATTCTCCCCCTCAACAGGGCTCTAAAAAATGGGTGGACTGGTCAGATATTGCTTCAAGTGTTGAAATGCTTTCTCGCACTCCTCTGGCCATTGGAACTGGGTCACATCTGCCTTCCTCAAAATTTTGAAGAATGGGAGGCACTTGTCCCCCATCCTAGAGACGAATCTTCTCAAAGAAACTATCCGCCCGGTCAATATCTGAACATCCTTCAAGCATCACGGTGAGGGCATTTGGATGATAGCTTTGATCTTTTCTGGATTAGTTTCAATCCCCCACTGAGTAATCATGAATCCTAAGAACTTTCCAGATGCTACACCAAAGATGCACTTTTCGGGGTTCAACTTCATTTGGAATTTATTGAGGGTCAGGAAGACTTCTCTGAGATTTTCCACGTGTTCGGCAGCTGTCTTGCTTTTGACCACCATGTCATCCACATAAGCCTCGACTGTTTTGCCGATCTACTTCTTAAAAACTTCCATAATGGGCCGCTGATAAGTAGCCCCTGCATTTTTCAAACCGAACGGCATCACATGGTAGCAATACGTGCCCTGGTTAATTATAAAAGCTATTTTTTCTTCATCTTCGAGGCTCATTTTTATTTGATGATAACCAGAGAAGGCATCCAAGAAGCTGAGGAGCTCATGCCCTGACGTGGAGTCTACCAGCTGATCGATTTTGGGTAGGGGAAACTGTCCTTTGGGCATGCTTTATTCAGGTAGGTCAAATCAATGCACATTCTCCACTTTCCATTTTTCTTTTTCACCAATACCACGTTAGCTAACCATTCGGGGTACTTGACTTCCCGAATGAACCCAGCGTCAAGCAACTTCTCTATTTCTTTCTTGATTACCCCTTGCCGCTCCTTGCTGTGCCACCGCTTCTTCTGTCTGACCGGCCTACAATCTTTCTGAATACCCAGGGAATGAGATGTTACTGCTCGAGAGATTCCAGGCATGTCGCTTGGTACCCAAGCAAAGACTGATCTGTGCTCTACTAAGCAACTTGTGATTGTTGCGGTCAACTCTTGTTCGAGTTCGAAGCCCAAATTTGTGAATTTGGATCGATCTTCTTCATCCATTATAACCTGCTGCGTTTCTTTTGCAGGGTTCATCCTCTCGGTTTCCTCATCTGCTCTTACATCAAGAGAACTTGCCAACACTACCGCCCCCTCAAGGGTTTTTGTTTCTGCCAAGTAGCATTCCCTAGTGATTCTTTGCTGAACCCTGACAATACCGATGCCATGGGGTGTTGGAAACTTCATCGCTTGATAATACGCTGAGACGACAACTTTGAGGGCGTTTTGTGTGGCTCTTCCAATTATTGCATTATAGGCTCCTACAAACTTCACAACTAGGAATTCAACATTCTTCACTACTTGGCATGGCTTTTGTCCGAACTTTACGTCCAAGAGGACTCGAGCGAATGGATAGGTTGATGCTCCTGTTACCCCATTGATGGGTCCCTCTATCGGCAGTAGTCGTTCCTTCGAAATCTCCATCTACTTAAAAGCATCGTAGTACAGTAGGTCGACCAAGCTACCTGTGTCAATCATTACTCGTTTCACCTCGCTACCGTCTATATTCAAAGTGACCACGAGTGCATTGTCATGAGGACAGCTGACGCCAGCCAGATCAGCTTCGTCAAACGAGATCACCTCATTAGTTTGTGGCTTTTTCGTTGCTGACTAGCCCTCAGCGATTTGCCTGGCATACCTCTTCCTTCCTCTGACGGTGGACCCTCCTGCTACGCTACCACCAAAAATCATGTTTATGACCCTGACCGGTCGGTCATTCTGCTGTTCGGTATTTCTGTCATCTCTAGCCCTGGACTATCCTCTCGTGTCGCGTCGATCGTCCATATTTCTGGTTTGCCTTCCTCCATTGTTCATGTTGTTTTGTCTCCAGGGTTTTCGCCAACTGTCTGACCGATCGCTCTTACCCTCATTATCTCGATCGACATTTTTTTTGTACTTCAAAAATCTACCCAACCTTCCCCTCTGGATAAGAAGTTCGATTTCTTTCTTTAAATCCTAGCAATCCTCCGTGTCATGACCGACATCTCTGTGGAAACGACAATATAAAGAAGAATCCCTTTCCCTTTTTTTTAGAGGAGTTTTCAATTTATTGGGTTCTCGGAGGGATTTCCCTTCTACTCTCATGCCCTCCAGTACTTCCACATATCGCCTGTTGAGCGGAGTGAAAGATTCTCGCTGTTGGTCCTTTCGATCAATCGACTTCCTCCAGCTAGACTGGTCTTTCTGTCGCTTGTGCGAATCATCTGTTCTGCCACTTGGCCAATGGTCATCTACTCTACGTTTTGTGTTTTTCAACACTTCCTCTAGCTGAATGTATTTATCTACCCGATTTCTTATGTCTTGGATAAACCTGGGCTGATCAAGAGAGAGCCAGCGACTTCTTGAACTCTTTATCCCTCGTATTGCTCATCAAGGCAGCCAACATGGACGAGCAGGCGAGGTCAGGGACTTCGACAGCTTCATTGTTAAACCGAGTGATGAACTCCCGCAAACTTTCGTTCCTTCCTTGGGTCAACTGCATCACTTCCAAGGCAGTCTTCTATGGTTGTTTACTTGTAGCAAACTGGTTGAGGAATAGCAGCTTAAAATCCTCAAAACTGGTTATGCAACGTGGGGGTAAGCTATTGAACCATCTTCGGGCTCCTTCTTGAAAGGCTGTGCAGAAGGCCTTACATTGAATGGCGTCAGGGATGCAATGCAGGTTCATCATCGATTGAAAGTGCTGCAGATAATCAAGAGGATCGGTCTTTCTAGTATATTTTTCAGGCGTTGGTATCTTAGTACCGACCGCTGGGAGGCTATCTAGGATCTCCGGGATGAAAGGAGAGCTGTATTATGCTGATGGTTGACCAGGACGGGAATTCATGGCTATATTGATTCGGTGGTCCACGATTTTTTCTAGGGCTTCAGCAGAGTGCTGATCGGCTATCACACCAATCTGTCGAGCGGAGGTTTGCTGTTGTTTCGGTTAAGATTGTAAGATTTGGTGAATCAGTATATCGGCCGCTTCTTCTATCTGTCTTTGTGTGAGGAAGGCTTGTTGTGGTGCAGGAGGATTCGTGTTGAGGGGATATTGGGTGTGGGGATGTGAACTGGTTCTAGCGTCATCCTCTAGGGCCACGCTTTGCGCTTCTTGGTTTTGGTTTTGGGATTGTTGCGGTTGATCATACTGATGTGAATATTGCGTTTGGTTATTTAGGTTTTGAGGGGGTGGCTCGTCTATGATAGGGTTTTGGATGATGGGTGGAAGATGTGTCTGGTGATCGTGATGCGACAAGGGAAGGGCAGCGAGTAGCCGCAAGCCCATTCGTTGTAGTGCAAGTGCCGCGACAGCGGCTATATCAGGAGTTGTTGCCACCGCTTGACTGATCTGAGTGCTTCTAGATGTGGTGCCTTGATGCCCGGCCCCACGGTGGGCGCCAACTGGTTTGTTTGATTTTGATGGGGCTGGGCGTACTAGTAGGATCCATGGGATTGGTTGACTTTGGCACAAAAATACCTGCAAAACAATAAGGCACACCGAGGGTTGACTGACGGTAGGCCCCTCCGACGCTCAAGTTAGACTTTTTGTGAGAGTTTTGATAACTAGGAATAAAGAATACTAGGGTTCTGAAAGTCGTACCTTTTTTATGATGAGATAATGAATTTATATAGCTAATACCTACAGGAATTAGGTCAACACCGAGAGATGGGGCGATCGGCCCATGTGCCGTTCTGAGTTTGGGCTTGGGCCTAACACGATCGACACAGCTATAACATATAATTTATGCAAGTGTCATTTAGGACAGTTGGAGTGGCTTCTGAAAAGCAACATATAGTTTCAACATGGTTTTTTTTAAGCACACCCATATAAGAATTCTTATTGGACGAACCGCATCTCATCTAGCCACGAAACATGATGGTGAATATAAATTTTAATTTTTTTTCTTTGGGGATAGATTGAGTCATTTATTTGATGAATTCAGATTGCTCGTGAAAATACTAATTATGACGGTGGTTAAGAGATCTGACTTCTAACCAATTTGATTGACGACTTAAAATGTGAACCCAAATCTACAAGCATCTACAATTTTTAGGTTAAACTTCCATCGTCCACTTCAGTATTTGCAACAGAATAAATAATAGACTTTAATGTTTCGAAGTATCTAAATTAAATTTTAGTGTTTTGAAAATATTTAAAAACAAATTCTAAATAGATGAACATTTTAACATAATTTGTTAGTGAATATATAAAATTAATTAAGTTGGCCTCACACAACAGCTTAAGCTATTGTGGTGAAACAGTCATTTAACATGGTATCAGAACCTTTGTGACCAAGTAGTCGTGAGTTCAAATCCTACCACCCACCTATTATTCAGCACAAGGTAGAGTGAGCCTGTGCAAGTTTCAAGCCCAAAAGACTTTCACTTGAGGGAGTGTGTTAGTGAATATATAAAACCAATTAAGTTGGTCTCACACAACAGCTTAAGCTATTGTGGTGAAATGGTAACTTAACATAATTAACTTTCTATCTGATAAGTATCACGTGAAAATTGATGTGATATTATTTTTATTTTTTAAATAAAGGAGGCTTCATTATTTAAAACATATAATAATGAGTCTCGTTGTTCCACTGTCTAAGTGTGTAACAATAGACCCATCATTAGAGCTTACTTTCTGATTAATTTATAAAAAAAGTTAATTATGTAACAATAAAATTTTTTATTTAAAAATATATATAATGTTATATCAACATTAACATAACATCTAACTGATAGAGAATTAATATTATTGTTTTTATCGTTCATTTAAATTTTGTTCTAAACATTTTGAAAACGTTATGATTCAAATTGAATACTTTAAAATATTAGAATTCAAATTGTATTCCATGACAAACGTTCAATTTTAAAAGGCAAAAATACATTTAGACCCTCTGTGTTTTACCTCTTGGTACGTTATGCCCATTTTATTTTAAAAATGAACTTATTATTCCTTTTGGCCACCAATCAAAAGAGTTCAAAATTCAAAAAAGATTTTTATCTATTACTTTTTATTTTTATTTTCAGTCTACTCTCATGGACCAAAAAAACTGAGTTGCCCAAATTGCCCTGGTTTTTTTAATTTTGTTTCATAAATAAATTTTCTTTTTTAATTTTTTTTCCATAAGTTAACAGTTATGAAGTACAATTGTAAGAACAATGGTATTTTTAGTAAAATTTTATTTATTAACGGGCGAAAAGTAATCCATGCATAAAATAATTTTTTTTGAAATAGAAGATATAATGAAATAAAGCAAAAAAATATAAGTTTAATGTATTTTAGTCAACAAAAGACTAAAATAGTATTTTTGTTCATAAAAATGCAACATGTACAATTATGGTGATGTCATCATAATATAGAGATATAAAAAATTTATTTTTGAATTCTAAACTCCTCAAGTGGTGGTCAAAATGGATAATAAGTCCTTTTTTTAATAAAGGGAAGAATAATATATCAAGGGATAAAACATAAAGGGGTTAAATATATTTTAGCCATTTTAAAATAACTTTTGGCCCTAACCACATCCAATTCTATTGGTTTTTGCTGGCTTCACTGAGAACAAGTTAGATCACTGGCTCAAAAAATTCTTGTCAAATAACAGGTACTGTGATGAGATTCACTTTTTACTTCTTTATCTTTTACTGTTACTTCTCTTGTTATGTTCTGCTAGATAGTCAAACTTTAAATGGTCATAAAAAGTTATTTGGCTGCGTGCAAATCCACTTTTCCCCAAAAATAATTGGTTTAATAACCCTACAAAATTTTTACAAAATAGAAAAAATCAAGAACAAAAGGGAAGTCAAAAGCGCCTTTTTATAAAGGCTTTATGGATGAAATAGAGGGGAAGCAAGTGGTAAAACCCAAATCCACTCAAGCTCTCAAGTATCTCATTTTTCTTCTTTCCTCTTAATATGTATCAAAACCAATTATACTTCAAAGAAAAACCATTACAGAATTCACTCTTCAATCAATCTCAAATTTATACATCACAAACACTCATCTACAACAGTTCAGATCCTTGAGAATCATCTTTAGTAGTATCTTGGTTTTAATGATGTTATTGTACTCCACCCTGATTGATCTGGCTAAAAGCCTGAGGGGTCAACACGCCAATATGACCATCCCGTGGCAACCCAAGCTAAGAATGTGGCATGCACAGCTTTCAGCTTTGAGCAAAAATATGGCAACTTTGAGAATTAAAGGATGGTGATGGAGTGGAGGAGAGAAATGGGAACGGGACAAAAAGAAGTGGGAGCGGATAAATAGGGCGTTCAAGGGAGGAAGAAATAGCGTTGGTGTTATATTCAAAAACTCTGCATAATATTTATTTCTAAAAATACATATAACAAATATTAGGCAACTGTTAATGTGATATTTGATTTTTAGAAAGTGAATACGTCAAATTTTTCATTTTGTTTTGTACGTTTTTCATACGTTAAAATTTAAATTAAACGTTTTAAATCATTAAAATTTAAATTATACCTTAATAAAAATTTTGAGGTTTAAAATGTATTTTTTTACGTTAAGTTAAATCATATATATTTTTAAAAATTAAATGCCTTGATATACGTTTTGAAAACAACCCATATTTTAATATAAATCAAACTATTATGTTAAATTTTTCAATATTATTTTTTTTTCTTATATGAACCGTCATGCCTTATATACATTAAACCTAGCATATGGGCTCACAAAAATGTTTGGAGAAATTATCACTTAAACACAGCCTTTGCTACTCCTATCTCACAAAATCTATCCTAATATTCCTGTCCCTGCACTTTCTTAGTGTAGAGAACTTCTCTAAAAATGGAAACAAACGTATGAGCCTCATACAGACTATCTCTTTAGATCATGTTCGTAAGTACTTGCATAATGTGGTCAACCTAACTTGAAATTGATGTTTTTGTCTGAAAAATTGGCAAGTTACGGAAAGGAAAGGCTTGTGCAAAGCCTGAGGATGAAAGTCATAATGCGAAGGATCATCTTCCACTCGGCCTACTTAGATCATCCATACCAGAGGAAAGGGTTTAATCGACCCTTTATATGGCCAATTTCTTCCGAGCAGTCTGGTGCGAATTCCACTCCATTTACAATCCTGCCCCTCCCTCGAAGCATGTAGAGTTCTGGTCCTGGTTTAAATGGTCTCTCATCACAAAGTCGCAACATTTTAGTGAGCCTCGTATGTTAATTTTAATGTTTATGTAACAAGAGAGTTCATATAAAAAAAATTAAAAATTTACGTTGAAAATTTTTAACAGAATAACTATTTTTTATTAAAATAAGAAAAAATTTAAACATTTATCAAAAGATAGAAATTAATTTCAACATTTTAAAACATTAAATCTCAAATTAAACTTTAAGAAATACCTTAATATTCACTTTAACCCTTTTGCCCATACAAGGGCGCTATGATTGCTGTTCAAAAGCCAACTCCGAGGCCCTTGTGGCACGCTTTGATTTGAGCGTTGGGTGAGAAATTTTCCAGGGAAGCTCTAATCAAAGCACATTAATAAGCTAACATGGTCTTGTAATGATTACTGCCATCAAAGGAAGCTAGATAAAGAGAGTTGAAATGTTACAGCAATTTCGGAAGACGAAAGAACCTAAACGTGGATCAATGCAGTACAAGAGTCACAAGACATTATGCAGGGTTTAGCAATAAGAGTAGGGAATATCCCATGCACGCAGGTATAGGGGATAACTTTAACTGAGAATATATCTCATAGGTTTTAGAGGATTGTACGTTATATCTGAAATGATGAACAATGTATTTCCTCTTTTGATGTTTCTCTCTCTGTAATCATTTCTCTATTTATTTTTCCCGTAACAAATTCTGTACTCAAATATTTGCAAACGATTGTCGGGTGACGACACGTTTTTTCTTATAACATTTTAGTATCAGAGCACAATGGCGAAAGGAACGAGAGGGGCGAAATTTAGAAGGTTGGAGGACACCTTGAAGGGCCTCATGGAAACCCAAGGTCGACATGAACGACTGTTGTTGGAGATGCAAGATAGGAGCGAGAGGTGACTGTCGGAGGTACAATGTGTTGGATCGCATATAGCTTGAATATTCAAAATATTCTACGGAAAAGACCATACAACATCGTGATGTATAATCGAAAACACCAAGGATGGACGAAAATACCTTATTGTCGTGAATA
>JANKYE010000009.1:9947074-9959644 GCA_032467995.1 Erythroxylum dillonii | reverse complement strand
CTGCTGCCTCTACACAATCTCTCTCTCACCATAACAAACTCCTAACAGACTGCCTAAGTGGCCATGTTACCTTTCCCTATCTTACCCCTACGAATGTAGGTTTGGATGGGTTTGGGCTGATGTACTATGGGTTGGGATTGAGTACTAACACAGTCATTAATGCGTATGGCCATGCGAGAGATGCAGCGAGCATTACTGGTAGAGATGAGTAAAATGTTGGGCAAGCGTCCAAAGGAGGGACAAGGAAGTGAGACTTACGAGAGGAGGCCGAATATGGCAGGCGACAGGGATACTCAACGTCCGCAGTCGAATGTTTAATCGGAGCACTCTTTGGGCAATCTGGAAGAGTATAGAATGTCGGTGAGAGAGGTAGAGTTACCAATGTTCGACGAGTCTGACCCAATAGGATGGATTACCCGAGCAGAAATTTATTTCGAAGTTCATGGAACTTCGGACAATGTGAAAATCAAATTGGCTTTATTAAGTATGGAGGGATCGACCATTCACTGGTTCAATCTCCTCCGAGAGACTGAAGTGGAGCTCACAGGGAGGAAGTTGAAACAAGCTTTAATCGACAGATATGGTGGAAGGAGGTTTGAGAACCCATTTGAGGAGCTCTCTGATTTGCAGCAAACTGGTACGGCAGATGAATACATCGAGGCTTTTGAGTTCGTGTCTTCTCAGGTAGGACGCTTACCCGAAGCACAGTTCATGGGGTACTTCATGAGTGGGTTGTGAAATGAGATCCGACGAAGGGTGCGTACCTTCAGTCCAATCAATAGGGTCCAGATGATGAGAGTAGCAAGAGCTGTGGAGGAGGAGCTGTACGAGGATCAAAGGGGTTTCGAATCATCCAACCCACGCCATCGCAACTGGCATCACCGAGGAGAGATTGGTTATAGAAGCCAGAGTCGGGGTCATCCTCCGTATACGGAGTCGAGGTCCTCTAATACTGTAGGTTATGAAGCGAGTCGCGCAGAGGACAAGTCGAGTCCAACCCGAAATGTGAAAGGTCATAGTTTTCAGCCCAGATCGCCGACCCGAAGAATCAGTTCTCACCTCACGACGCCAACTAGACCAGGGGAAAGGGACCGAAGACCATCCATGGAAAAACATGGGGGCTTGCAACACATTTCGTATCAGGAGCTGATGAATCGCAAGGCAAAAGGGTTGTGCTTCTGATGTGGGGAGAAATTTCATTCCCTCCATCAATGTTTAGAATGACAACTACGGTTGTTAATACTGGATGGCAACAAAACCATGACTGAGAATGGAGAAATTATCGCATTGGAAGCAGAAACGGGGGTGGAGGGGGATATAACTCTGGAATGCCGCACCATGGTTCCTCACTTCAGCCTTGAGGACAAGGCTGCTCTTCTAGGAGGGGGCAATGTTAGGATCTTCGAGAGAGAGAGAGAGAATTATTCCAGAGGAAGAACAGTGGGCCAAGGAGGGAGTTAGTTATTAGCTGATGTGGCTGATTAGTTAGGCATAACAGAATGTACCTAGAGAGGGGGTTTATAAAAGGAGAAAAAAAGAAGGGAGAAGGGTAGGCAGAGAATTGAGTAAAGATAGTGACAGAAGGATATTCATACCTTCTGAGGAGCAAATCTGCTCTAGTTAGGGAGAAATACTACACTACTATTCGGTAGTGATAAATATTTTACAGATATATTGAAATAATATAAAGGAACTCTAGTATTATAAGTCTAGAGTTCTAACATAATCTCCTAATATTTGTACACAATATCAGATCTGATACATGTTATCTTATTTAATTTATTGGCTTTTAGGACTCAATAATATCTTAGGAAATATTCAGCTGAATATTTCCCAACAGAGGACTCAATGATTATGGCATGGTTTATGGAGCTCTATATTACCTGAAATTAGTGATAGGTTTATGTCCTTCTTTACCGCAAAGAATATTAGGGAGTCAATATGACAAATGTAATCCAAAATTAGAGATGTTGCCCAAATCTACAATTTGAAGATTAAGACAACCACCACCAAGTAAGGAAATTGATCTGTCACGGAGTATACTAATCTTCTAAAGGATTTATGGCAAGAGTTGGATCATTGTCCTTGCATTAGGACGAAGTGTGCCAAAAATGCAATAACACTGAAAAATTTTATAAAGAAAGTCTGTGTGTGATTTTTTAGTTGGCCTTAACATTGCATTTGGTTAGGTCAAGGTTCATATTTGGGACAAAAAAGAATTACCCTCTTTAAATGAGGACATTTCTATCATTGCAAGTGAGGACAGTAGGTATGGGGTGATGCTGGAACCCTAAATTGGTAATATTTCCGTCATGATGACAAAGGGGGCAAACAATCAAAGGTCAACTTTGGAGCAGCAAGCAAAAAACAAAAGTGGGAAAGCTAACATATCCAAAGCACCAAATGTCAACGACCAAGATATTCCCGAGACAACCAATGGTGCAAGTTTCATAAAAAATCTAGGCACACCAAGGAGAGATGCTGGAAATTGCACAAAAGGCCCTCTACTAAGAGTAAAGAGTGAGGACACAAGGGTAGACAACAAATAAATCAAGGCCAGGTACACCTCACAACCACCCAACAAAATGAAGAAAAGTTTTAAGTGCAATGAGACTCATTGTGTATTTCAAGAACAGGATTCCAGGAGGATGAATTGACAGGCTAAGGAGGATGGTATGTACTACCTTGAAGCACTTGAAAATTCGAGTGTTA
Organism: Erythroxylum dillonii; assembly: GCA_032467995.1. Classification (NCBI taxonomy): domain Eukaryota; kingdom Viridiplantae; phylum Streptophyta; class Magnoliopsida; order Malpighiales; family Erythroxylaceae; genus Erythroxylum; species Erythroxylum dillonii. The sequence continues at coordinate 9,956,932 of JANKYE010000009.1, read as the reverse complement.
GCAAGGGTAAATCACCTCTATCATGTTTCTTCAAACAATCTCATACCGAAAAAAATAAAATATGGCTTCACCATCTAAGACTTGGACAGCCCTAATTTAGAGTTCTTAAACTTGCGCTTCCTTCTTTATGTTAGGAAGTGAGAATTTCCATTGTGATGTATGTGAACTTGCAAAACACAAACGTGTTAGTTTTCCAAACAGCAATAAAAGAAGTTCAACTCCATTTGCATTAACACAAAGTGATATATGTAGTCCAACTACATTTCAAAATATTTTTGGTATTAGATGGTTTGTCTCATTTATTGATGATTATACTAAGATCACTCAAATTTTCTATCTGATGTGAGTAGTGTCCTTTTAAATTTCCATAACATGATCAAAATTTAGAATAGGGTTAGAATAAAAAAGTTTCAATTGAATAATGCCAAGGACTATTTCAATCAAGTTTTGTCACCATATTTCCAACGAGAAGGGATTATTCTCAAATCTTGTGTTAGCATTCCACAACTTGATTGAAATAGTCCTTCCTACCACTTCTCACAGTTGCACATTCATAAACAAACTACCATCAAAGGTTTTAGGATTCAAAAACGGATACACTTTCTTACTTCTATCCTGACTTGAGTATCATCTAGTTGCCAAAATATTGGTTGTATGTCATTTGTTCACAATAATAATCAAAATAGATGGAATTTGGTATTCCTCAACCCAAAAGGGTACAAATACTATAATCCTCCGACCAAACATTTTTTTTGTCTCAACAAATGTTACTTTTGTTGAAAGTAAGCCATATTCACTAAACCTTGTCTTCAAGGGGAGACAATACTTCTATAAGATAAGGATAAAGACCTTTTTCTTCTTGATCTACCTATAACATTTGCACGTGTCAGTGTCAACTCAAATGCAATGAGGGTCTATATCTTCTCAAAACCAAAGTAAATCCCCCAAGACAACTCTGAACTAAACAAAAACCAAATTTCTCCTCAAGACCAATCTTCGCAAACCAAACCAATAACCAGAGGTGATGGCACCATTGATGATCCACGGTTCTCTAAAGTGTACCCAAGGAAGAAGAATCTAATGCTTGAACCAATGCAAGTCAAAGCATCAAACTTGAACTCTAGAAATGAGATAAGAATTTCTAACCCTACAATTCAAACTAAACCTATTTTTGATAGTAATTTTCCTATTCCTATTAGAAAAGAAACTGGGGAATGTACTAACACCAGTTATATCCACTCTCGCATTTTATGTCTTTTGAAAAATGTTCACCTTCTCATATGAGCATACATTCCTACCCTATTATCTGAGGTTTTATCCTATGAAAAATGAAAAAATGTTATGAATGTTGAAATGCAAGCTTTGTAGAAAACCAACCTTGGGAAGTAGTGGACTTACTAGAAGGAAAAAGGCTAGTAGAATTGAATTTTTTAGTATAAAGCAAGAATAATAGCTAAGGAATATACTCAAACTTATGGAATAAATTATGAAGACACTTTTGCTTTAGCTACTAAGATGAACATAATAAGATTCTTGTTGTCCGTAGTTGCTCACTATGATTGGCACTTGCATGGAAATCTTAAGGAGGAGATATACATGAACTCAAACAATCACCAAAGGCTTGGTTCGGAAGATTCTCCAAAGTAATGTGAGCCATGGGGTATAACCAAAGCCAAGGAGACCATACTCTCTTTATTAAGCACTCAAGACTCGAAGGAAGTTACAACTCAGTCCATAGACATTGATGATAAAATAGTCACAGAAAATGATGAGAAGGAATATCAAGTTTTGAAATAAAAGTTGGCTAAAGAGTTCAAATCAAAGATTGAATTTTTTTTTAGGAATAGCAATTGCATACTCACATTAAGGAATTTTTACCTCTGAAAAAAATACATCCTTGACCTTTTAAAGGATAATACAAAGTCAACATCCAAGCCAATAAGTACACCGATTGATCCAATCACAAATTAACAAGGAAATGTATCATAGACAAGTTGGGAGACTTATTATCTCATACTAGGCCTAACATTGCTTATATCGCAAGTGTAATCAGTCAACTCATGCACAACCCTAAAGAAGTTCATTTGCATAGAGCTTACAAGGTGTTGCCTTGTCTTAAAAGGACTCCAAGAGAAGGCATTTTGTTCAAAAGGAGTGTTGGACTTATACTTGGAGCATACACCAATGCTAATTATGATAGGTCAATGGTTGGAAGAAGATCCACTTGGGTATTGTACTTGCCTTGGTAGAAATTTAGTTATATGGAGGAGCAAAAACAAAACGTGGTGGCTAGGTCAAGTGCTGAACAAGAATTTCAAACAATATTGTAAGGAATTTTTTTTACTATAGTTGAAGATTATTTTAGAAGATTTGAAGATTAAGTGGAATGGTCCTATAAGACTTTACTGTGATAACAAATCCATAAGTATTGCAGACAATCCAATACAACTTGATTAGACAAAACACATCAAGGTGGACAAACACTTATTAAAGAAAAGTTAGATGGTGGTTTGATTTGTACTCTTTATATGCCCACTAACTCCCAACTTTCAAACATACTTATTAAGTGCTTGAGCAACCCTATGATTCAATCTATTGTTACCAAGATGAAATAGATAATATCTATTCATCAACTTGAGGGGCAGTGTTGGCAAGGGTTGTTAAGCAATCCTCTATTATTCCTTTAATTAAGAGTTGTAATTGTAGGATTTGTTAGAGGGCTGTGATTGCTTTGCTGCCCAAAATCTGATTGGATGTGTCTCCTACCTTTCATGAGCAAAATTGCTTTGCTGCCCAAAATCTGATTCTCTTGCATGGCCAGAAACACGACAAGCTTTATCCTCAAATTCCTGTCAATATTGGATTTATGTTATTAGAATAAGAATCAATGTAGCATAGCTCTATAAAAATCCAAATGAAGGGGAAAAAAAACTTCTTTTAGTTGACATATATTAAAGGAAGTCAGCTGACACATCTCAAGGCAAATGAGCCCCCATATATTAAGCAAAATCAGCAATATCTACGCATGAAATATTTAATAACTTAATCTTAGCATTTCAATAATATTTTCTTGTTTATCGTTGTGCCCATCTTGTAGTTAAAAGTCTTATGATCAATATAGTACAATTTGGTACCAAAGGAAGGAAAAAAAAAAAGAAGCTATTCTTTTAAGCTAAAAAACTACTTATAGCCACCACTAGAAAATCCTACGTTCTAGCCATCACCTAATAGCAATCATGTCTAACAAAATTAACATTGAATTTCTAGACAACAAGAGACTCTTCATTGAAACCATTCATAAAGCCTCTTCTATAATCCACATAAAGTTGGATGGTATTGACAATTACATTTAGTCCTAAGTTACAAAGATGCATATCATTGGTAGGAGGAAAAAAGGGCTATTTAACAAGTAGAAAGACCACAGTTAAAGAGGATAATCCAGGCTATAATGAATGAGAGGCAAAAAATGTCATTGTCAAATTATGGCCCAATAATTCCATGACCAATAATCTAATTTCACACTTTGTGCAGTTTGATACAACTAAAGAGGTACAAGATTCAATTAAAAGGAGTTATATTGATGCTTCTCATTCTACTCAAGGTAAAGAATTAATGAAGGCCTTTCAATTGCGTCAACGTAGTTGGCCTCTAAAAAAAAAAAATAATGAGTTGAATTCAATCTTTATAAAGATTGACTCTCAAAGGCCTAATGATATGACATACCCCATTAATATTGACAAACAAGGAAGCATAATACTAAAGATCGAATCTATAATTTTTTTGCAAAACTTCATCACAATTTAGACCAAGTTAGTAGTTGTATTCTAGCTACCTCTCCTTTACCAAGTTTGAAAGAAGCTTATTCACCAGTCCTCCAATAAGTACAAAGACAAGTCACCATGTCAACAAAAGGGTTTTCCAAGTCTTCAGCTATGGCTATCCAAAAGGATAATTCTAAGGCTTCAACTCATCTTTGTACTCGTTGCAATACTACCAAAACTACAATTGAAGTTTCTTGGAAGAAGCTGATAGGTTCCAGAAAACAAGTAAGAAAAATGGATATGTTGCTATTGATTTTCTGTAAACGAATACAAGATAATCTGGTTTCGAGGACCAACACCTCCAGCCTATGACTCACACAATCAACAATATACTCAATGCCCTCCTCTCCTCGTGTCTACTGCTTATTTATACTAAGAATCTATTAGGAATAACAGATTCGGTTAGCTGACAACCAATCGTAAGGTTGTCAGCCCCCTTCCCGCAACTAACATCATATACGTATATATATATACAATATATATATATATACAATATATGTAAATTCATTTCTCAGTTGTCTTGGTTCTACCAGAAGCATGGTTATATGCAAGCTGAGAGAAGGAAAAAAAGGAATCTACTTAGGCTACATCAATACTCATCCTTCTGCTTCTCTTGTAACTCAAGTGTCTTCTTAAAGAAATGATTCAAGGTTGATTTTATTTCTTCAAGTTCTAACAGTTATCAATTCATGAGCAACTAATCTTATCACTAGCGGTCCTTCTATCCTTAACACTTTAATGTCTTCAGAAGTCTGCTCAAGTCATTAATGTTATATCTATGCTCATTACAAGGGTAAGGCATGTCTCTCTCTCATACACCCCCTATGGCATCTGTCTTACTTGCATCTAATCTCTCCAATAACCTTTTATTTATTAGTAAGAGTACCAAAATCTTAACTATTTTACAACTTTATCTTCAACTCATTGTGTACTTTAGGACAATTTGGCAAAGATGACAATAGGCATTGCAAAGAGATAGAGTCTTTACTACTTTGAGCGGGTGGGGAGTTGAAATCTAAACTTGGTCATAGCTTTCAAGCAAAGAAATGTCGTACAAGAAAAAGATCCATCTATGGCACTATTGTTCGGAACACAAATCTTTTCCTATTTTGTAAGTTGTTTTCAACTATTGTAATTCTAACTTAAAGAAAGGAACAATGCATTTATGATAAAAGCTATCGTGTCCTTTAAATTCAATTTTGATAAAAGTTCACTTATTTTCCATATGTTTATATTTATGTATGAGGTCTTATTTCTACTCCAACTTCAAGCCATAAATGTTTTTGTCTTTATTGATGACTATGCTAGAGTGAGTTAAGCATGTTTGATGAGATCTAATAGTGATGTTACACAAGGAATATAAGTTATAAAGAATAACAATCATAGTTTCAAACACAGGTTCAAATTTTTATTCTAACAATGGTCATTACTTCGTAAATTAGTCTCTTACAAAAACAACTATACATGTTTCCATCATCTTAAAAGTAAATATTATGTATCCATGAATGTTTAGTTTTGTGTAGGTAAGTCATTTTTTTTATGGAGATGTAGTTGTGGTCCTCTTTAGGAGGAGATTAATAGTAAGGAAGAAGAACATGTGAATTCATAAGAGAAAAGGTTATGAAATACAAAGGGAAAGGGGAGCCTCAATTATCTCCATTATAAATGGAAAATCTATGAATCCAAACATGATGGAAGAAAGGATGAAAAACTAGCCAAGTTATTCAAAAAAGGTACATAAGAATAGAATGCTCCTAATTCTAATTCTAGTGCCCCTCTTGATGATACTACCACGTCGTCAAATGACTCTTCTATGATTAACTTTGAGGTGATTATTCATATCCTTGGAACCTCAATTTTATTCCATTTTTTTTCTCCCAACAATACTATAGAAAATTTGATCTCAAATTCTCAATTTGGTGTTTAAGGTAAGGATATTCCTCATGTTGAAGGAATTTATAACTTGGGTTTCTCCAAATTATCTTCTAATGTTATTTATCCTATTTCAAGTTTTACATTTTATCATAATTTGTCTGGATTTAACCTAACATTTTCAATTCAATTGTCTTTTGTATCTATTCCTAATCATTTTCAAGAAGCCCTTAGAGATCCCAAGTGGATAGCTACTATGGTAGAAGAAATGGTGGTCCTCTAGAAGAACTTTACTTGGGAGATGGTTGAGTTACCTAAGGGAAAGGTGAAAGTGGGATGTGATAAGGATGATTTTCCGAGTACCTAAATTCTCCAAAACTAGATCTATGCTCAAAGTTCTATCAAACTTTAGGTGCTCTTCTCATAGAGCTGCAAAACCAAGTGTTGAATGTTTTTCGACATTTGGTCTTCAACAATCAAGTCAATGAGAGCTAGAGAGAGAAAAGTGAATAGATAAAAGTGACTCCATTCTTAAAAATAGTGATTGTTTTTATAGAGACTTGTGAGATTGTGACGCTTGTCTCAATCTTGTATAATGCTTGCAGGTTCTTGGCTTAATGGACTTTTTGTTATGCTTTGATCCATGGGCATATTTCCATATGTATCAAGATGCAAGTTAGTGTTTACAATGAAGCATAAGTGAAATGAGACAATTGAAAAGTACAAGGCTAGATTGGGTGCCAAAGTTTAAGCTTAAACTTGAGAGATTATCAGAAGACGTGCACCTAAAGATGAATATTATTCCAGTTATATTGTCTTTAACTACCATTTTAGACTAGCCACTAAGACAATTTGATGAGAAGAATGCCTTTCTTCATAGTTATCTGATAGAGAGGTGCATATGCATCCCCCTCGAGGGTGTTTACAACACAAGGATGAAAGATATCCAAGCTAAAAACTCACTATATAATTTGAAACAATCGTTAAGGACATGGTTTGACAAATTGAGCTAAAACGGGTAACTTGCCTTATGAAAATGTAGATACTCGAAGTAAAATGTGGTCTATCTATCTATGCAAATCAGTTTCAAGGATTAAAGAGAGATATCAAATATTAGTGGGAGAGTTACTAGACTTCATTTATCATATGCAGTTGAGGTTATGAGTCACCTTATGTAGAAACCCAATGATCAACAGTTGAATGTAGTAAATCATAATTTAATTATCTAAAATCTTCCAAGGTATTATTTTCTCTAAAAATGGAAATCTAGATGTGGGTTATACAAATTCTTATTTTGCTAATTCTAATTCTGAATTAAATAGAAAGTCTATTTCAAGGTACGTGTCATTTATTAGGGGTAATTCAGTAACATGAAGAGTAAGAAACATAATGTGGTATTATTGACAAGTGAAGAAGCTTAAATACTATGCTTGTCATCATGCAATCACAAACCTTACATGGCTAAGCAATCTCTTAAGTGAACTTGGGTCTGATATAAAGGAACTATGGTATTTTTTGTGATGAAACGACCATTGAGATTGTTAATAATCTAGGATAACACAATCAAACAAAGCGTATTGAACTGGATAGAAAATACATCAAGGATAACCGAGATTCCTTATATTAAGAGTGTAGATCAATTGACTAACACGATGAGTCATGTCGTTACTAGCAGCTATTCTATGCCTCACTATCCAAGTTGAGCACGTGTGATATGTATACATCAGCTTGAGGGGGAGAGTTGATGTATATTCAAAAAAGCCAGCTGGCATATCTAAAGTAAACCAACTCGCATATATCAAGAAAAGTCAGCTACATTTATATAGATACAGAAGTACTTTGTAATAGCTTAATCTTTCTTGTAGAGTATTTCCTTTTTTATCACTGTAACAAAATTGTAGATAATGGTCTTATGATCAGTAGAATAAAAAATCATTCAACCATTGATCAACTGTTTTCAAATGAAGTATGGGAATTAAATAATTGACAAACTGTTGAAAAGAAACAATGGGTAAACAATACAAAAGTTGTGTTGAAATGCATACCATATCTTTGCTCTGTGAAAAGTTGCAACTGGATAATTGCACATCAGAAGATGTGTCAGAGATTGTTCCTGGGGTTTCTTGTTGAGATATACGCTGCGCTTGACCTTCAAGGAATAATGTGTCAAGCAAATGAGATGAACAATTAAACTTATAAATCATTGCCAACTAAGAAGATTCTTTAGATATACATGAGAGCAAACCTTCTATTGCACAATGGCTACCAATGAAGGATTGCTCACGGACATTCCAGTTTCTCCAATCAAAAGACAAGTGATCATCCTACATAACAGAACTCCAACTTTGATTCACTAAGCACCAAACAAATTTCAGGCATTTTAACTTTAATCAAATTAATTAACCACAATTGACCAAAATTTCCTTTTTGCGTTAATGTAGAGCCATGGGAAAAACAGTGTTCTTATTCCCATTATCTTTTAAACTTCCTAGAATTATACTTGCTCATTAATAGTGTATGCTTGCTACTTTTAACTTGGCCAAACATGTTAGTTTTCCAAAAAGTGTTCCTTTTCATACAGTCCCTTATTTTTTCTGAAAAGTTAAAATGAGATTAGAGAGAAGGAAATAATTACAAGCCAATGTTCCAGAAACCAAGCTCACAAAACAAAAAACTCGCAAGTACCACTACGTTCCACCAACAGTGTCACTAACTAACCAAGTTAATAGTGTCGCTTATACAAGACAAACTAACAAAATAGCATCATCAACCACCAATAAGATCTTTTAAGACTCAAAAAAGAAGAGCTTGGTTGTTTCCTTTTTCGTATAGTTACAAAGTCACAGGTAATGCCATTCTTTAACTTGGTTAGTTGAACAGATCCAAACAATAAGGATACCTCATATTTTTCAAATACATGAATGGGACCAATTGCATCGCCTTCATTTTTCTTCCGAACTGAGAAAGAATGACTCTCAGCTTCATTCATCTCCTGACATTTCTTGTTCAGTTTCCGCGACAAGAACAAAGGGTGCACTCTCTCTCCAGTAAATATCCGTGAAATTTCCTGACAAAACAATAAAAGAAGGCAACATAAGTGCTCATAACAGACAGGAAGAGAAAACAACACCCACCAGAATTTCACTAACAGGAAGAGAAAACACAACCCACGAGAATTTCACTAACCTCTTCCGCAAATTTTGCCTCTAACATCAAGTTAGGGATTGGGAGTGGTGATGCGTTCTCATTCTCTTTCGAATTAGCAGCAACTTCGCCGTTATTTGTCGCATTCTTAGTAAGAGGAGACGCATCCTTTCTAGGTGTAGATGACTTCTTTTTAGTCTGCTTAATCAATCAAATTAATGAACCAAAATCATAATTTCACAAGTAAATCCACGTGCGTTTGCAATTATATCAACCCAGATTAAAGCAATGTAACCTTTGCAAGAGATTTTCTAGGCGGAGTAGTAGTTTTGCCTTTTCCAGCTCTTTTTCTCTTGCCTTGACTTTCACAACATTCCTCCTCTTGACCACACTCCTCAACATTACTGTCTCTCTCCACCTTCGCGTCGCAATTGGGGATCACCGGAGATTTATGAGGGAACAGAGTCGACTGCACAAGCCTCCGGTGAACACGTTTCTGCTCCGGCTGTCGGATGTCCCCAGTGCCACCGGCCACGGCCAAAGGGTCTGCTCTCTCTGCCGATCTGTCCATGAAATTGAGGAAATTAGGGTTTAGGAGACATTAACTTGGGCAATTGAGGCGAGTGTGAGAAGCGTCGGAGAGAGAGGCGTTTTGTTCCCGCCTTTTATGAGAAAAGGTCGCTTTGGGCGTTAAAGAAGGAAAATTTAGATTGGCCGATTAAAATATCCAACTGAGTCTGGGATAAAGTTTCCCGCCCGTCAAGGTTCTGTTACACGTCTTTTTGTAGAGAAAAACCTCTCCCTAACTTAATATTGTTAGTCACGATTTTTATTATTTTATAGAGATATTAATTAATTGATAAATTAATTTTTATTAATTTAAAGAGATTTTTGTAATTGATTAAAGTTAAATTTTGATTACATCAAAAAATATTGTACCTTAGAAAATTCATGTTTCATATTAATTGAATGAATCTAAAACATAGATTCATTGTACATAATATTAATGAAAACTAATAAA
>JANKYE010000009.1:9921340-9935444 GCA_032467995.1 Erythroxylum dillonii | reverse complement strand
TTAACTATACAAAAAATAAATAAAAATATATTTAACTAATTTTTTATATAGATTATAATATTATGTAAATCTCAAAATAAATATTTAAGTTAAGCATATATGATAAATTATGCATTTTATTATAACAGAAAAGATGAGTTTGTAAAATAAATATAAAGATGAGTTTGTGAGTATTATACAAACTATGCGTAAAACATAAAAATAAAAGGAACTAAAAATGTGTTCATGTGAAAATTTCGATCTTAAAAAATTATTTAATTTAAAAAAAAAACTTCAAATTTAAACTTATTAAAAAGTTATATTTTAACCAATAAAAAAAACATATCTATCAAAAGTTAAATACTTTTTTATTTTTAAAAAATTAATAAAAAATTTTGTAATAAAAAAAAAGTATTTATTAAAATCCAAAACTCATCCAATCAGTCACTAAGTAGAGACGTGTGGAATCTGATACGTGTACACAAATTTTTCACTTTTACCCTCTTTTGCTAGCTGTCGCAGGCGTCTCCATGCCGGAGGACGAGGCGGCGCCTGACATTGAGTCTCAGATTAAGGACGCCATGTCCTCTTGCGTCCTTTACTTCAAAGAACAAGCAGAGTAATCTCTTTCTCTTACCACTTCAAGTTGATGCCTTTACTTTAAATCCGAGCGTTTTCCTTTCAAAGTTCCAATCATTTTGTACTGAATCCAGGGTATGAATTAGTTGAAGTAGATTCTAAGAATTAAGTACTGTGATTTTGATAGTTGTAGTTTTTCTTTTTTTCGTTTGTAGTTCTTTGACTTTTGAGGGGGTTAGGAGGCTAATAGAAAAGGATTTGGGATTGGAGCAGTATGCTTTGGATGTGCATAAGAGATATATTAGGCAATGCCTTTTTGAGGTACTACCCTTTCGTGGTTCACTTATTAGTTTATGCTTTGGCTACGAAGGCATGTTTTCTTTTTCTCTATTTAGTTTCATATTCATATATATGTCACTTTGACAACCTTTCTTGCTAAGAAATTCTTGAGGAAAAATCTAGTGATTCGCTGTTGCAAGTTTATGATTTTTTCACGCTCTTTATTAGTGGGGAAGTATTGGGTAATCAAGAATACATGCTTATAGAACAGGGACAACTATTCGGTGGCATGTGCTAAATGATTTTATGTTGCTTCATGACCCTGAAAAACTTCATGAGCCACTCTATTGCTTCATGCTACCCTCTTTCCTCCGGATTTGGAGGAGCAACAAAATGCCATAGTTGATCATGGCTCCAAATGTTGATTTTGGTGCATAGTAATGAAACATTCATATAAAGAATGGGCTTGATGTGCTTGCAAATTATTTTCAACTCAATTTTTCTTCTGTATATGTGATTGGATAAATCAACCCACCGAGATATGTTTATTTGGATATTGCTTTGCATCTCTTGTGCACTAATTTGCAGATGATTGATTGTAGTACAACTTATTCTCATTATCAATTTGTTTTAAAAATGTATGGACATAAAAATTCTTGTACTCTTTAAATATCAATACTTTTGATTGAGTATACAGTATAGAAACCTGAAAATATTATTCTGCTTTAATCTTCATATGCAGATGATCTAAAGCATGTCTACTGGTAAGGTGTCAAATTTTGTTTTCATTATTGTCATAGCTGCAAATGGTACTGTTAAATAATTTAGAGTAATTTCCTGGCCTTTGCCATTTTAATGCTTTTCAGAAACCACCCTGTTATTTGAATTTAACTTCTACAGGCTTGTGGATTAATAATTAGTAAAAGAATCTTTTCTCATAAGCTGCCATTAATGAAACTAGTTGTTATTCTGAATTAACCTAGTTTGCAAACATTTACATAAAATTATCAAACTGCATTGACTTCTAAAACTACATCCAAATGACAGGGGACTCTTTAGAAAACAATGATATTGTAGGGCTTTGGTGCAATTTACGAACATATTGATACTCTAACTTCAATGCTTTCCTTTGCTCAGTTCATTGACACATCCAAACTGCAACATTTTATTTCTTTTATGTAATTCTCATTTTATCAATGTCGCTATTCATTTTGATTGCAGTGCTTAAATGGTACTGGTGCTGGTGATACCTCTAAGAATTCTGGGGAAGCTGGAGAAAAGCAAGTTTCTTCAGTAAGATGAAAAATAACAGAATCACCTGGAGGCGTCGAGTCAAATAACAATGTGAAGGATATATGCTCTGAAGATGAGGAGATAATGGAAGAAGACTCTCCTGTAATGGGTCTTTTAACAGGACAAAAATTAACTAAACCAAAAATAGAAGAAACTGAAGACGTACCAAGTGAGAGCAGCATAGAGAAGGCCCTGTTGAAAATGGAATGTTATATTCAAGCTAATTCCGAGTACCCCAATATTTCTTTTGCTCAGCTACTAATCAATCATTAGATTTCATGTTTCCATGAATTGTGGGAAGAATCTAAAATGTTTAGTGACAATAGTTCAGACTCTTTAGATACGGAGGCTGACAGTGATGTTGAAGATGAGGGAAAACCAAAAAGGAAACTTGTTTCAGAGAAAAGGTTACCAAATTCTGAAGTTTCTAAGAAATGAAAAAGATGCGAAAAGGAAATCAAGGCCTCTGCTAAGAAACTGATCAAGCCAAAAGAAATTGGATCTGAAGACAATAGTGATGCGAAGGACAGTGTAGATGACTGTGAAGATAATCATTCTCAATCATCCGCTAAAAGGCCAACCAACATTTCAAATCTCAATCCTTTTGCAGCTCCAATGCCCTTGTTTAACTGCCAAATTTGTGCAGATGAAACAATACTTTTAAATCTTGTTTCAGAAAAAGGAACCTCCAACTCCAGCTTATGGGAAACGTGTGGAGCATCTAAAATCACTCATCAAATCATGTGGAATGAGGTTTCCTGACTTGCCTTTTACAAACCTATCAAATTTTATTTCAAGCTGTATATTAAAATCATCTATTTTTCAGTGTCCCTTCTGCAATTTACAGATAAGTCAAGCAGGCTCCTGAGAGCAAACGTGAGGCCCAGCTAATAACGGAACTAGTGAATTTACTTTCCAGAGAAGGATTGATATCAAAATCTTCTGAAAAAGGTGAATTTTCTCTTAAGCATCTAGCTTTATCTTGCAAGTCATGAGCTAGGATGCTACTTTACGGGCTGGTGTTGTTCAACTAGTCATTTGCTTAGTGTCATGTCTATTTTAGTAACATAACAACTTATGTATCCCCTGTGATTTCTTCTTTAGTATATGTATGTGAAAGATCAAGTATTTTGTTGTAAATTGCATGCTGCGCCATCTTTTTATTTGACAATTTCAATGAACAAGCGAGATGGAAATGTGTGGATTAACCTTATTGTCTTCCCTTTTGAGGGGCTGTGTTGTGTCCTCTTACGGATTGTTAACAATTCTTGGGTATTGGACATTCATAATTCTCTCTTCAGAGATCATATATCTGCTGATATAATGGCTTCCTCAGAGAGTTTGGAAATTCAGTAATACTCTGTCACTTTTTATTGTGAACTGTAACCATCTTTTAGCTCAAATACTCATTGTTATATGACCATGTTTTTGAGGTATTGGCTGTGTAATTGAAGGTACAGGTTTAGTATAATTTGGTTAAGTATATATGTGCTTAATATAATGTGATCAATTATTTGTTTAATGGTGATTTTAGAAGGATTATGGGATTTATATGGATCTATGTCAAGAAGCCAAGATCAGCCTTTGTTTGCTTATTTGCATTCCAAATGAGTCTTGAAAGCTCTTTGATCCTGCCTTTCAGAAATCGAAGAAGTCAGAACAAGAAAGGAAAGAGCGACAGAACCTGAGGGCATTGACATGAGTAACATTGTTCAAGTTCTCGTAGACAGTCTAAAACCAATTATGTCCCTACCGCAAAGCCTAAAGTGATTGAAAGAAACCAGTTATGTGCCTCCCGCAATGCCTAAAGTGATTGAAAGTGATGCATATAATAGTGATGAGGATGATGACAGCGACGGCAATGATGATAACGATGATAATAAGGAGGACGATGAAGATGATGATGCTGTTGGAGATAATGATGCTGTTGGAGATAATGATGCTGACGATGGGCAAAGTGAAGAATTAGATGAGGGTGAGTGATGATAGAGAAATTATGTGGTTTTATCTTAAAGTGGTCTTCCATGAGATCTAGTATGAACAGCAGTGTGTGCTTCATGGTGCCTCTTCCATTTTAACCCCCCATCTCATTTGCTTTACGCAGAGAACGTGGACAGTGATTAGATCCTGCCTAAGCTGGCTAGCAAGATAACTAGTCATCAAGTAGCGGTTGATTGTATGGCGTCATACTATGTATGAAAATTAAGTATTATTCTTTGATTATATCATTTTTTTTAGTGTAGGAACAGCTAACCTTTATGGGAGTTAGTAGCAGGCTAGAAGCTTTGCATTGTAGGTCATATAGGATATATGGTTTGATAAATTTCGTGAAGGCGTAATCAAGTCTGATAAGCCAAGCTTCTATGCATGTCAACGTTCTGTATCTTCCATGTGGCGTTAGGTCACAAGCACGTCTTAGACAGATACTTGTAGAATATTAAGTGTCCTTGCTATATGATAATGTTATTTTCCTCCTGCATGACACGAGAAATATGATACTGCTTAAGGTTCTGACAAGAATGCGTCTTAAATATGTATGGTAAAACTCACCCAAAATCATTAGGTGGCGAAAAGCATCAGCGACAAATCCCTCTCCCGATCTTCATTTATGAAGTTAGGATACAAGTCAGTCATTGGACAATGGTTTAAATGGGGTTCACAAGTACTAACATTCTTCTGTTTCAGACGGATGGAACTTGTAAATGTGGAATAACCAGGACAAGTTGCTTCTGAAAAATGTGGGGCATGATGGCTAGTTTTACTGGTTGACGAAGAGGGTGCTGAATATCTGCTTGCATTCAGCCCGAATCAGAGTTATGATTTTGGAAATTAAAGCTGCTCAATTAAAAATCTAGAATAGTCAACATTGACATGCTAAGCATATCTAGTATTGGAAGATCGCTAAATAAAATGATCAATATGTGCTAAATTTAATGCCTTAGCTTTTAACAGTATCATGAATCAATCAGCTTTTAACAGTATCATGAATCAATCAGCTCCCCATGAGAAAGAATGCGCCTGACTTCGTTGGCAAGCTCCATGACATGTTTGTCTTTACATCCTATGCAGGAAGAAGATGGAAGAACAATTCAGTTATAAAGAAAATAAAGATGCACACGTGAAATCAAGGTAATTGCATAAGCAATGAACAGAGAAAGTTCACCTATTTGAAGCAAAGCCATTTCCAGGTGAAAAAGGTAATCTCTATTGGGGCCTGATGGCCCTTCAGCATTAATAATTTGCCTTCACAGAGCAAACAAATCAGACAAATTTTCAGTGCTGTTTCACTAATCAGGCAACGGATGATTAGAAGAGAACATGAAGGAACGGGTGACAACTATATTAGAAACTTTTACTAATATGGTATACTCGAACGTTTTCACTGAGTTATCCCTTCAAATTATCTCCATGTGAAAGTGATAAAAGGTCAGAGCACCTGCTTTGATTAGTTGCTCACGTGGAAGGTGCTGATTTGATTTTATACAGGTCCAACGGTCAATGCAAGACCAACAGTTATAAGGTAAGAGTATTTACAAAGAAATGCATACTTGGCTATCTCTTTAATAGGTGCAGGCCCCAAGTAGTTTTTGTTAAGCTTCTTGTCTGAAGATGCTATATAGCTGAAGTAAGAGAATCTTTAGTCAGGTGTTGTTATATAAAAGAAAAATCACCACAGCGAATCGTAAGTTCTGCTGCTTACACCATTATGCCTGAAACAGCTGGACTTGTAGCTTTGATGTCCTGAAAACAAAATTTAAAAGATAACTTTATATGATTGATAAACCTATAATGGTGTTGACGTTCGGAACTTACAGTGAAGAAATCAAGGTAAGCCTTCTTGTCATACTGCTTTTCCCTCACTTCTAAATACTGTAGGCCATAACAAGCAAACATGGGATTTGATCAATCAGTTATGGGCTTGATAATGTTGGAATCAAAACAAAGATGTGCAATTGTATAATGTGACAAGTAACCCATGAGGTGAACACTCTACTTACGAAAAAGAGAAGTGTAGTTCAACCTAAACAAACACTTCCACTTTTCTGGATGATCAGATTTGGGTGGAAATAAACTTGAGGTTTCTGTATTTGTGAAGTCGATAATTTGCTAAGCTGACCCGCAGTTCCCTTTTCAGGACCTAAAGGATGGTCTAGTGTATTATCCAACGTTGAGAAGTTAATTTCTTGAGATAGAGCATAACAACATCTAAACAGAAGTTCGGAGGAAATGGCCAATTTTTTTAAGCTCCAAAAGGTAAAAAAGAGCTCATAGCCTCAGAAAGATGATTGCAAAGAAAACTCCAGTACCATCCAACCCAGCAAGATCGAGAATCCAACGAGTACCATCTGTCCTTCTCAGCATGACAGAAAGTGTAATACCAAAGAAGGCGAATGATTTTAGACAGAGTGTAAGTTTAAGAGTAGTGTTGATTTGAAAAACAGTATGCCCTTTCAGTATGCCCTCGTTAGAGTATAGTTTAAGAAGCTTGCCGAAAGTACCAACTAAATAAAACCTTTGTTAGGCACACAGGAGGCCGTCTCACATTCAACATAGATTAAAGGCCTGTCAATGAACACTACCCTGGGGGCAATTTATCATGTATGCGATCTCACTATAATTTCGAAGAAGAATGTAACTAGAGATAAAAAAAAGTGGTTTAGCCAATGATTCAATAAATTAAGCTGGAGAATAGTACCGTTATTGCAGTTTCTTCATCTTCCTTATTAGAGACCTTGTACGCAACTCCCCACTACAGCCTCGTACAATTACATAGAAAGAATCTAGTTAGTATATTGATTGACCTGATAATCTTGTGTATCACAGCAAAGAACTTCCAAGAACAGAAACAGCTCACAAGCAAAGAATAATACGAATGAAACACCAAAGACTGCATCTTCACACAAAGTAATTTGTTCGGTAGAAATATATCGCACTCTTTATTATGTGTTCATGGCATAAAAAATGAAGTGTTTTGATTAGTCCCACGTTACTTGTTCAATCTCAAGTATTTATTTAGTAATCTAGAGAGAAAAAGAAGCCAAAACTGAGGCCCCAGGCTTGGAGCCATAACTTTGGTCCAATCTCTCTGAAAATTCAGTCTTACAAATACAATGCGCTTACTAGTCCTAAGAATGTACATCTACCTACAGGGTTGAAAGCTTGAGAGTTACTGCAATTTCTCAAACACAGCAAAATTGATCGGTTAGTACCAAGGATTATAAGAAAGAACCTAAATAATTCATTAAAAAAATAAAATGGAAAAAATGATGAAAATAGGGAAGTTGGGTTATATGATTATGGAGAAAGAACTCACACAAACTTCATCGTCAGCAGGTTCTAATGTCACGGTTCTTCCTGGATAATCTGAAGTTCCTCTGTGGTCAGTGCTTCCTATAGACAACACAGTAAGAAAACAAAATCTACCCATCATTATCTCACTCACTAACACGATAATAATCAGCTCAGGTAGGTATGAGAGGATTGAAAGGTGAGACCTTGGTAAAAGACACGGCGATAGCCTCTGATAAAACCAACAAGGCGATCATCATAGTTAAACCCTGCTTTCCATATTAGAGAACCATACCCAAATACCCACATCACCATTTCTTGGTTGCACTCACCTCTCTCTCCCTCTCTTTCTCACACACACGCACAAACACACACACTCTCTCTCTCTCTCTATCAGACAAAGGGAGTAGCAGTTAGAGAGAGAGAAGTGCAATGGTTTGTAGAAGTACAAAAGGACTATAAAGGTTAACGACCAATCACCAGTTCAGGCCTCTGGCCCCTCATCCAATAAAAGCTCGACATCGCAACCATTGCCGTTTTGGGTTGGGCCTTCTTTTGCTTTCACTTGTCTCAACGGGTGCTTTGGAGCTACGGCTCGCTTGAAGTCGGGGCTTTAGTGAATCCAATCGGCTATACTGTATTAATGAATCTCTTTAAATAGAATAAGTGATGACAATCTGATTTAATATGATCCCAATTGTATATATCATTCACTTCTTATCAATTATAATCATAATATAAAATATTTCAATTTCTTACCTAGTATTATTCTTTGTCATAAATCTCATTATAAACCACTTTTCACACTCAACTTTAACTCACTCTTTTTCATATTTTTCATTACGCATATTTGCCTTTCTTAGATTTTACTGATCTTGAGAAAATTTTCACCAAAATTTACTTCTTGTGCCTTTTTTAAATATTTACCTCAACATAAAGGTTATTGTTACTTTAATCGAATCATTTTCAAAATTTACATCTTTTGTCACATTTGATCCCTTGAAAATATCTTTTTTATACCAACACTCTTCTCATGCCCTTTTCCTCTCCTTCTAATTCTTCTATTATGACTGTCATGCCCTCTTCCTCTCCTTCTAATTCTTCTATTATTTCACTGTTTCAAACTCACAATCTCCATCTCAACAACCTCCTTGACCTTTGATATTCATGAATTCATCCCATGATTACACATGCACGTGAATACGCTTGTACTCCACGTATATTTCCTGACTACATACCTACACCACAATCGCACACAACCGTTATGTTCTTGATCCCACGTCCTTCTACCATGCTAACTAATTTTTACATTAGCATAAGTTCAATATTCTTCGTTACAATCACACATGGGCCCTTGATTCCTATCTTCCACGTACCAACACAATAAGTAGGAATTATAACACATTTTATACTCCTATTTTATATTATTTACATAATATATATATGGGTTAATTTATTGCATTTTTATTAATTATTCAAGTTATTTAATTTTGTATTAAATATTTTCTTATAAATTTGCTAGATTTAAAGAAAAAAATTTCTCTTAAAATAAAATTCAGCCTAAAAAATCCAGCATTAAGCATCAACCCACTAGAAACAAACCCAAGACCCAGTCCACTTCACCAGTAGAAGAAGAACAAAATGGTGTAGCAACCACAAAAAGCAACCAAAATAATAGCCAAGAGGATAAATTAATACGCAACGAACTCGAAATATCATGTTTTTATTCACTTTTAACTTTGAAAGCTTATTTTTAAAAAGCATATTATGTAACCCACCGTACATCTCTTCTAGATAAAGCTATTATCAAAAATTCATTTTGAGAAATTCAAAACATTTTATTTGCGCATAAATTCTAACCCTTAAAATAATGAAAATATTTAAAATTTATGAGAAAATCTTAGAATTGCCTTTTTCTCATTCACGTATTCATATTGTCCACGTTAGGTTCTAAAGAGGAGGAAATTAATGATCACGGAATAAAATACGGAGTGAAGGAAAAAATATCTGAACATTCTCAGCGAATCATCCACTACACATGAACTTCAATTTTTTATCCAAAGTTAAAAGAGCGGGCAAAGCTGACTTATTTCAATAAAATATTTTATTTTTACTTATTCATATAAGTTTTACTTCTTATTTATTGTATAGCGGTTCACTACTTATTGAACCTCTAAACCTTAAACCTTTTCTTCGACCGGTTCAATGTGCGGTCCAATTTTTAAAACATTAGATAAAACACACAAGGACAAAAATGTAATGTACATCAGTAGAGGAAGACAAAACGCAAAGCACAGAAGCAGAACTGGAATAGAAGAAAACTGTAGCACCCCACTCTCGCAAGGCACATACCCGACATCCTTAGTGATGTCCGAGAACTTGCCTCGCGAGGGTGGCATGTTAGCACAATCAGTCAGTAAAATCTCATTACAAAATATAAAAAAAACACTGCATGCATATGCGAAAATCAATAATCAAATTGGACCCATTCTTTTCTTTCGTAACATCAAAATCACATTTATTATTATTATACTCAAGATCAATCTCATTTACAAACCTTTCCACTTTGGAAAGTTATTACATACAGAAATATTCAAATACACATTGTACAATAATTGTGGAAGATTCAATTCGATACAAAAATAAGAAAATACAAATGTAGACGCGAATTGATCTCAACTTCTATCTCTTACTTGAATGCAGTGGGTATACTCCCGTTTACCTAACAGAGTAACTCTTTTAAACCTAAAAGATCAGTGAGTGACCATCCTTGATAGCTCACTTAATCACATAACACATGCAGTTCATCAATTCATCATACTAAGTCACAAACATTGCACGTTCACTTAAGCATAAATCACATTCAAAAAGCATTCAAACTATTAAAACATACATATCAATTTTATAGGTAATGCACATGAGACCCACTTTCAATTATTATTGTTGTGACTGAGTGCCTTTTTATCTAGCCCACAAATCTTAGTGGATACCGAGCTGTATAAGATAATGTCCCATATCTCTTAGTAGATATCGGGTACATTCACAACTGAGCTTGAGGCTTTGATCACAGTCTAAGCTTTAAGCTCTTTTTCGATGGCTACTCCGGTCACAAAAACCATTATGTTTCATGCATTCATGTAATGAAATGCATCACAATTTCATATTCTTAATCAATCACATGATCAATCAATCACTTTCACATATCATCTGACCTTAGTCCGACATTCAACATTTAAGTTGAGAATCACTTTTTCATTCATATGCATATTCACATTTTTCTTTAAAAATAGGTTCGGCATTTAACAATCAAGTTATGTATCATATATTTAATCAAATTTACATACAAGGAGCACTTCAATGTTCTCACATTTATCAAACTCCTCGGACATTCAATGTCTGGAAATAAGAATAATCACATTCATATTGCAAAATCATTCAATATATAATACAAACATAACAATCAGTAAGTAAGACCATCTAGGTTGACTCATAGTATGCTCCAGATTAGCATTAGCTTTCATGATCCGGAAATATCTAGATGTGGACATTTTATCCTGTGTATCAACATCATACAATGCACATTTATACACATTATTAATTGCACAATCATATGAACACTCAATCACATACATATGTATATATGTTGTGTATAATGCATACTCAATGACAATCCAAGGTATATCATATAAATTTAGATCTTATGCTCATTCTCATTTCATAATTCATATGTTTAATTGAACCTAGATTTATACTTCATTTGTACATGATTATTCTAAGTTCACCATTCAATCTTTACCCTTTGTATGTGTCTAGCTTGTTCTTGATTTTACACCTTAAGAGCAATTGGTTCTCTTAATGTCATAACCCAATTTTCATTTCTTTTCTAACATTATATGCTCTCATAATACTCAATTCTCATTCACATTTACTTAATACATATTACTAAACTCCTTTGGATCATAACTATATTCTTATGCACATCTTCATTCTCATTACACTCATGCCTTGGTACTTTGATATCATCCATTCATTCACTAAGTTATAACCCCAATTATCATTTTAAACATATCACACATTAGTCACTTAATCAAGGCATCATTCTAGGTTCATTCCATGTCCCATTTAAGGATTAATTAAGACCTATTGACCATGAATGTCCGTCAAGCGGACATCTATGTCTGTTAAACAGACCTTTACGGGTCTCTTACAGACATTTGGAATTTTTTAAACATCAAAATCTCTTCTTGGGGTCTTCATAGAAGTTGTAGATCTCAAAGTTCTCTTTAAAACCATACCTAAATGACCTCAATCCGAGTTCTACGGAAATAGTTATGCCTCTTGCCCCAAAGTAGATCCAAGTGCATCCACATTTTCCAGATTCTAGCTCTTTACTTACTATATTCACTACCTTAAGCTTGTCTATCCTTTATAATTTAATTTCTCCTCATTTTCCCATCATTCTAACTCCATTTCAACCCAATATCATCCATAAACAAATTATGGTCCATGATTGATCATAAACATTAATAACAGAGCATACACATATATAAACATTCATCATCAACTTCTTACACATATTCAACTTCATTTTCACTTTGATTTCACTTCTAACTATCACCTTAATTCTTCCCATTTCAAGATACCACATTTCTCCCTTTCTTTAGCTCTAGACTCATTTTATTTCATCATAAAAACACCCAAAGAGATTCACATTAATTCATTAAGAAAACAGAACAAAAACCCATTATGTATCCAGTTTTTCTACTCTTTTTCCTACACCCAATACTCATCTTCAGGTCAAAATTCGAAGCTCTTAAAAACAAAATTTGAATTAGGTGTCTTCATGAAAAATGTAGCCAAATGTCTCTGATTTAATCCAAATAAAAAATCACTTGATTTATATATCTAAAAAACAAGTTATGACTAAATTATAGATGCATAATTAATGGAAAATGATACCGCTAGCATTTTTCTAGCACCCTTTAAACACCGTTTACTCAGTTAATTCAACATTATATCATTACATAATCTATTACCCATCAAAACACCAAAGCAAGACATGATTCTACCCATAATTCTCATTAACGTTTTTGCATGGACCCATCCTCATTTTATGATCATTTAACTCTTAACTATCATCAATATATGCTTCATTCATCAAAGCCATGAAGAGTAATAAGTTACTTACTTGATTTACTCAAGGCTTCTTCAAGAGTCTCCAAGAACCCTAGCTTCTTCAAATTCCACGAAAATCAACTTTCAAGGTGAAATGGGTTGGGTCTTTTAGCAAAAAGAAGGAGATAGAAAGATAGTTAAGTGGCTAGAAATGGAAGAAATCAAGGTTCAACTTTATGGCTTTGGAGAATAGAGTGTCATGAGAAGGAGAGAATGAATGAATAAAATGAAGAAGATGAAACAAAAATGAAGCATATGTCGTGTTTACCCAAAATATGATCTTTCATTTAATAAATCTGTGACTTTAACATATGGTGTGGCAAGTGACTCACTTGCCACATGTCACTCTCTCAAGGTCTCTTCTTGGTCTTTTATTAACTAGTCCATTTGTCTACAATTTCTTCTCCAATTGTCTCCCAATTTTCAATAACATAAGTCATTAAATCTTAATGACACATATTAAAATTTCTACTGCCATTGACATTTGTTTCTATTATTATTCAGTAATTGTTCTGTCACTTGGCATTTTTCCAAGTCCAGTATACCCTTAAAATTTTAGAATTTTCCTAAATTTTCACCAAAAATTATGATTTAATACATATATTATCCAAATCAATTCTTAAGACATATAATCCATAATTCACATTGTACTTGAATTAAACAATCATTTATATCCAGAAAATGTCAAATGAGTGCATGAACAATTCATTTTAATGTGCAAAAATTAATATTCACATGTGTGTATGCTAACATTATGCATGAGCATAAAATGCATTTTTCTAATCTCTCATTACTATTTTCTCAATTACAGAAATCTAGGGTTCTAACCCTTAGTATGGAAACAAGATGTTACATTTCTCCCCATTTATAAATTTCGTCCTCGAAATTCCTATCTGATTGATCAAAACGGAAGGGGTATTGTTTCCTTATATACTCCTCTGTTTCCCATTTAGCTTCATCATTCAAATAATTTCTTCCACTTGACTATGGTCAATGGAATCACTTTATTTTCCAATCGCTTATTCAGATATCACACTATCTTAATTGTTTCCTTAATATAGTTCAGACTACTCACAATTCCACTTTTAGTATCAGTGATGTAACATTCCGGTACCAGCGGGAAGGGTAAAATGGGAATTTTGAGTGATCAGTGAAGGGTTAACAATGCTATTGCATTTTTATATATTATGTGGCATATTTGTATTGTGAAAAATGACATTGTTGCACATGAACTTATTTGTGCATGCATACATTGACATTCCCGGTCTATTTGGTTATAACTGTAATTGATTGAGAATTACAAGAATTATGGGTTATTGATCTCGAAAAATTATTTGGAGAGTGTTATTATTGATTTTCTAATATTGGAGAATTTTAGGGAATTTTCTAGAATTTTTCGAGGTTAAAACCTGGACTAGGAAAAATGCCGAGTGGCAGACCAATTGGTCAAGGGTAGTAGAATTTCTTATCAATGGTATTGATATATGGACATATGGCTATAGGGATTATT
>JANKYE010000009.1:9908588-9921240 GCA_032467995.1 Erythroxylum dillonii | reverse complement strand
ACATTTCAGTTTGTAATAAGTGCTAAAATATGGGAATCTGAATAAATGGGATTGATTGAATGCGAACATTGCTTTATTTATATCAATTGGAATTGTTTGCAAATGTTTGTGTATCGAATGGCCCAAACTGGATTGGTTTACATTGTAATGCATTAAAAACAATGTGCTATCGACTTTTATTTTATTTGTCTAAAATGGAAACTGGACTTCTGTCCATGCCAGTGTTTAAAAAAATTGTATACTGAAATTGGATTAAGTACTCTAGCATGCCACCCTCACGAGTCACGGGCTCGAATATCACAGTCGATATCAGGTTCGGGTCTTGCGGGAGTGGGATGCTACAAACAATTAAATCTATCAAAACCTCAAAATTATTTTAACTCATGCTTAACCTAAAGAAAAATATTCAGGGTCCAACAAGTGCTCTCCAATGCCTTTATCTTGCACTGATATTTGGTTTGTTGTCAACAAAGTTTCTCAATTTCTTATAGTACCCTACAACCCCTTATGACATTCGTTTCAATAAGTCCACCTCACTTTCTTTGTAGGCCTACTATTAGACCCCTAAGTCTAGACTACAAGATCATGCGAGTGTTAGCGAGCCTTGGCCAATGTTTGGCACCTAGGTCGGCACGAGGAAGGCATGATGACGAGGGTATAAGGCGAAGTCTTGTGAGTTGGTGTGCAAAAACCGAGGAACTTGTGAAGTAGGTAAAAGATGCGGGAAGTATTGGCGAAGATCTCGAGAGTAGGCAAGATTGGATATGCATGGGCACGGGTAAGCGAGCATTGGTGAAAATCTTCGACGAGATGTGAGATTCGGATACGAGGCTACACGGAGTTGACGAACTAAGTCATGCGAGACCTGATAGTGCACGGGAATGCGCAAAGGTATGCGAGGGAATGCGCAAAGGTATGCGAGACCCCGCGAGGATGCGGGAAGGCATTGGAGTGAGGAAATGTGCATAAGCACTTGACTTCGGCGATGCAGGTCGAAGGTATGTGAAATATGTGAGATTTTATACTAACTCAAATTGTGACTTGTACTTAGTCATTGAGTGACAAGACTACATCATAAGTGAGCTTGATTATGGAAGATGAACTTATCCATGAACATGCATTGATGGACCTATGTGCGGATAGGCCTTGGAAAACATATCCGCAGTGACATGGCAATTGTGGGTGATGTGGCACATAATGAAGTGGTGAGACAACTTAAAAATCACATTGGAGATTCATCAAATCTAAAAAATAAAGACCATATGGAAGAATCAACTGAAGATAGTGGAGATCTTCAAGGATATGGATGCAATCTTCTAAGTTGGCATGTAATCTTTATTTTATTAGATTCTGATGTAATGTAGCCAATTAGAAGAGTCCTAAGGGAAAGCGGATGTCTTCCCATTGGTCGGTGTGATGCAGTTTAATTTTAGTTGATAGGATCAACTAGGATTGTAGAGATCCTTAAAGATCTTGAACTTGCTTTCCAAGCAAGAGGAGCCTATAAATAGCTTATTAGAGTTGAGAGTTATTCATTCAATCATTGTCATTCACTCATTGAGAGAAATCACTCAGAGGAGAAAACGTTGAGAGTTGAGAGCTTTTGGGAGAGTTTTCATTGTAAGGGCTTTGAGTAGGGAGTTCCTTATAAGTGCTTCGAGAAGGACGTACTTATATCTTTTGTTAACATTTTGTTGAGAGTTAATGAAAGAGTAGCTTCGGCTATATATATATATATATATTTCTTGTTGCTTTCTATACTCTGCTATACATTTGTGTGTGAGAGAGAAACACTTTAAACACTTGTGTGCGCCATTCGTGTGAGAAAGTTGAATCTTGCTTAAGCGGACTTAAGTGAGATTGTTGAACGAAGGTGGGTGCAACTTGTGGTAAAAGTTCGAGTCCAAAGCAGACCTTTACGACACCTACTATGATGCCAACTGAGCAGGCTGTTATGATAATTGTCTCTCTATATTAGGCTATTGTGTATGTCCTAGTCATACTCTCATTTCTTAGGGCTTTAAGAAACAACCTATAGTTGCTCTATCTAGCATTGAAGTTGAACACAAAAGTATTACTTTTTCTTTGGCTGAGCTCTATTGGATATCTTTTCTTTTTTGAGAACTAGGATTGTCTCCCCTTATTCCTACTCTATGTTGTGATAATCTTTGTGCTACCTTTTTTACTTCGGCACAATATTTGATGCTCACACCAAGTACATTAAGATTGATATGCACTTTGTTTAAGATTTAATTGCCTCTAAAGTGCTCCAAATTTGACATAT
Source organism: Erythroxylum dillonii (assembly GCA_032467995.1). Classification (NCBI taxonomy): domain Eukaryota; kingdom Viridiplantae; phylum Streptophyta; class Magnoliopsida; order Malpighiales; family Erythroxylaceae; genus Erythroxylum; species Erythroxylum dillonii. The sequence goes on along the minus strand of JANKYE010000009.1, from coordinate 9,918,956 downwards.
TTCTTCTTCAGATTAGATTGTTGGTGCCATAAATAAAGCTTTATCCTCTTCAACTTTTCATCAACTTCATGATAAGCTCACAATCTCATTCGGGTAAAGGGGTTGATAACACATATCTAATCTAATATGATACCAACCGTCAATATTATTATGTTCTTATCAATTATAATCACAATATAAAATCTTTCAGTTATAATTTCCCTTTCATTCTTATCATGTACACTACATAATTGTATATTAAGGACCACGAACTTTATAATGTAATCAATGAAATAATATTACACTTCACTATCCTTAAATACACTATCATAAGTATATAAGTAATATGGTTTCTTTAGTTGAGCTTAATAAATTTATTCACAGGAAAATCTCTCACCTTAAAAATTGTCTCAAAGTTGATAAACATATTTGTGTTTTGTAAGTATCCATATTGTTAGGAGTTTGGAAAATATAAATTCAAATGATTCTAATATATACGTACGTGTTTTAACATAACGTGGCTATATGTAAATACAGAGATTTACAGACAAACACATGTATAATGGGAGAGTCGAATGATATGCATTTAGAAGAATTTTGCTTAATGATCTTGTTTTGATGTATGTAAGAGTTTGTATTTGAATGACTATTTTGAATTCCATCAACTGGTAATGAATTGAATGTGGTGGCGTACCGCAGGGCAAATACATTGTGGTTTCTGGATCTTGTCATTAGAAAAACACAAAAAGTGGTCATATTCAATATTTCAATTATATGTTCTATAGCTTGATAAATTTTTTTAATTATTAAAATATTTCATTCCTGTTCCGTATTGATGAAATGTTATTTATTAAGTGTACTCACTCCTCTGTCATAATTTAATTTTTTGAATGCAAAGAGTGTTGAATAATTGTGATTGATAGATAAAGTGAGAGAGTTCTTGGATAAGTATCATAATGTATAAGAAATATAAAATTAACGTTGGATTTTTGGATGGAATATTTACTAATACATTGCTTGATTTTCATGATGAAACATCAAATATATTGAATGGGTCAGAGGCGGCGTTATTATTCTGTGAATTCGACATTTAAATGTATCATCCTGGAGGATATAGGAATTACTTCTGGTCCTGGATTGCCTTTACAGTTGTTGCTTCAAAGTTTGATTGATGGGAGGAGTCACGTTCTGCGATTCTTTTAAGAGCAGAGAGATGGACGTTGGTACTAAGAAAATGGCATTGGCATTGGCATGAGATTCAGATTCTTCTCGACAGCAATTGCCATTTGCTTTAACACGCCAAACTATAGAAAGTCGAGTTGGAATTTGAATATCTCACGTGTAGTGTAGGAGGCAATTACAGACAGAAGTGGCTTGAGCTTGTCGTCCCACCATTCAGAACAGGATGCATCTAAAGCATTCCATTTCCAGGCTTGGGATGTGAAGCAAAATTCTCTCAGAACAAACCGTATTACACTTTTATAAATATTCATTATCCTGAACCTGATAAAAGTTATTATTCCTACGCCTTCCCTTCTTCCGCTCGCAAAACAATTTCTTTCAGCTCAGTTGGACCACAAGAACTGATGCCAGGAACTAATTATACCACAATCTTGTTGTAAAAGCAGTAGTTTCACTCGCATTAAAACCTCAAAATTCTACATTTGAACAAACTGAAACATGTTTGGATGCTATATATCTAACTTGGAGAGGGAGAGAGAGAGATAAGAGATAGAAAGATCATGGTTAAATAATAATCTTATTTGGTTCTAAACGTTTGGCTTTTATGTCCAGCTTCGCAGCATCTTACAATGGACTCTTGGCTGAAATCTTCACGTCATGAACTCCATAGTTGCCATTTCCGTGACCAGGCGCTGATTTAGTATTGTCTGTGACTGGCAACTCCTGGAGACCATCTTTTTCATCTGTCAATTCTGCCTTAGTAGAGTTTAGACGGTCCTTGCTTTTACCCCATACCACAGTGTAGAGGCCAAAAACTATGAGAATGGCTCCAATTATGCTGCACAGAAACATATCCAGTTTCAAACATTCAATAAGCTTAAGTGGTTTCAAACTAATTGATGGTCTCTGATTAACCGTTAACACTAATCCGAACAAGTATACATAAGCCAAACAAGTACCTCCCGAGGTGGGCTTGCTCGGCCAGAATGATAGATCCAAGAGCTGCAGTTATGATCATGCATAAAGGGCTAAAAGATGTAACGAACACAGGCCCTCGTTCCTTAATCACCACACCTTGCACATAATACGCAATTCCAGAGCAAACAACTCCCTGAATCACGCACGCACACACAAAAAAAAAAAAGACGCTAATTTTCATTCAACACAGCAAATGAATCTACTGATAGCTAGCTACTGACAAATAGTACGTAGTACTCACGGAGTAAGCAGCAGCAAGAAGCCTAGAGTCGAAGCCAACTTTCCAAGCACTCATGTCACGTTCCATGACAAGTGCCACTGCTGCATTTTCGACCAACCCCATCAGACATATCAAAGCTGTGAGTGAGAGCTCTGCTGGGTATATCTTCAATGTCATTGTCTGGAAAAGAGATGAGCAAAATTTTCAATTCTGTAAAAGAAGAAATAACCTGTAGGCTAGGGAATATAGTTGGTTTGGTTGGTCACCTGTAAAATGAAAAAACATGCCCAGCCACAGACACTGCCAAGGAGCAACAGAGTGCCGACGGCCCAATGTTGATCGGTGGATGCATCGGTGGTTCCATGGTGGTTTGCAGAGTGTGTTTTTATGAAATTGATGATCGGACCTTTGTACAAAGTCATCACCATGGCTCCTGATACTGTGATCACTGTACCAACAACCTTTGCCACACTATGCAGCTTCTTCAAATTCACCGTCTCTAGCCTGCAATAAGTCATAGCATCACTTACGGCAATGATCGCGTTAAATTAAAACATCTACATGTAACGTTATCAACTTACATCACTAACCTTGTTATGTCTTGTACACTATCCTTACATATAGTTACTAATTTTTTTGCAGAGGGGTTGAAAACGGAAATGATTATAGTCGACTGATGATAGTTTTTCTAAATAAAAAAAAAAAGAGACTCGAACCTGAATTATTCAGCTTTTATGTGAATGCCTTTCAAATAAGCTACTTGAGAAAAAATTAATGCTAGAATTACGGTGAACGCTAAATATGGTGGCCTAAAAGTTGGCGACATGCATGCCTGTGCCCACGTAAGTTTGTGAAGAGTTGATTGAGAATCTGAAATTTTGACCTGAAAATAAGTGCCAGTAAAAAGGTTACGGCTGGAAGAATATTCACTGTAGCGGATGCAAATGTTGCTGATGTGTACTTCATTCCCACATAGTAGAAATTCTGATCAAGGACTGGCCTGTTTTTCAACAAATACATATAGTTTAACACAACCAATCTCATCTGCCCCACTGTATGCAATGCTTTTCAAGAAATAAAGTATAAGATCCAATCTCCATGGATACTATATATTTATTCTGTTATTACAAACGCCTTCACATCATTCGTAAATATATTCTTGGTCTGCCCTGTGGTTAGTTGGGCAAAAAATCCACAGCTTAGTGGAGTCTTAATCTCAAATTAATTAGTTGGGATTATTTAAATGTATGTTAATTTCAAAAGAAAAAGAATTCAGCCCAGTTAAGAAAAACCTGCAAAGAATGCACCTAAAACAGAACAGCAGCGTTAGGTGAACTAGGGAGATGCATGCAGTCATGTGTAGAACGAGAGGTGGTAAGAGCATTTACTCGAGAAAGGCAAGCACGAATATTCTGAGGAAGACTGGCAGCGTCAACTTTGGCCTTGTTTTCCTGTCATGAAAAACAGAGAAACAAAAGGACGATGAAAAACATTTTCACTTTGTCATGATTAGAGAAAGAAAAGTATAAGTTTTTGAAAGACCTTTCAAGAACAAGAGCAAAAGGTGCGATGACAACTGTAGCAGCCACATGGCGGTACACTGATAGGACATAGTGACTCATTCCATGCTTCAAAGAAACCATGGTGATGATGTACATTCCCGCATATCCAAATTGAAGGCAGACAATACCCAAGTATGGTTTTATTTTGTTTAGGCGTAGGCACAACACAATGCCACATAGCTTTTGCTCTCCCCCCATCTCTCTAATCTCTGTGTGTAGTAGTAGTACGCACGAACTTCGTTGCCAAATCTCTATGTGGCTTGCCAAGGCTAAAGTGAGCAAACCTCTACTTATAGGCCAGAAAAAGAAAGAAAGGATTAATTTCCCTGCACCTCTGTAGAATTCGTGCACTTATTCCATTTTCAAGATTCCTATATTCATTTACCTAAACAAACCCCTATAGAATCCTCTCACTTTGACGTAATATAGAATCCAGATAAAATAAATAAATAGAAAAGGAAAAAGGAGCTAAAAAGAAATGGAGAGATACAGACGAGTTACTGTGGACTTTAACTTTCCTTTTTCCTGTGATCTTCAATATGAGAAGTGGTGACTTGACTCATTGACGACCAAATGAGATTAAGGGTTAGCGCTTCAGGATGATGCATGCAAAGGTTTTTGTGGTGTATGCGACGAATCGGGTGCTTCCAGTCACTAGATGATATTCATTTAAGATTACAGATTGAACTTAACATCCCTCAGTCATCAAAATGTTGACTTTGTTCCTAGTAAAAGCTTATGGAGATGACGTAATTGGTATGTGGATTGTTTATGTAGGTTATTTACTAATAGCAGTTATACTTGTTAGTTTCCGAGTCAGTTTAAGAAACACTTTGTTAGAATATATTTTATATATTCTTTGTTTGATTTTAACATTTTTAATTCGACATATAAGAAAATTACAATTATTAATTAGATTGATAAAGATGAGTGGAGATTGGTTTTTTAATAGAAGTCCAAATCGTCAATGGACTGTTGTGCTTTATTTATTGAACTTTTGACAAGATAGACATCTTTGGTTAGGTTGCGTTCACGTTACATGTATATTGCCACTTATTTGATTTCATGGAGAATTCTAATACTACACTGATTTCATGGAGAATTCTAATACTACACGCAAAAAAAAAAAAAAAAAAACTAGAAAGTGGTTTGCGACAAAAGATCTAGTGGGTGTACCTTTTAAGTTGCGTTGGTCATGTGATAAGTTAAGGGGAATGTGCAATTCTCCTGTGTGTGGTATATTTGTGCCTTTGAATAACATCTTTGGGAGATTGCGTACCTTGTTCTTGTGTGAGTCAATAAACGTGTTTCACCTTGAGTATATTGAAAAGCAGTTTGCGTGAATCACTTGGAAGCAGTGGAGGTGTATAGTCGAAACATCCTTGGTGGACTGCGTATGATGTTTTGTTGTGAGTTGAATATGACTTGTTGAGTTTCTTTTCATATACGGTGGGATTTGGGGTATGTGGATTTACCTTAGTTGGGACTTACGTGATATGATATAGAAAGCATTATAGGCTGCGTTTTGTTCTGTGGTAATTCATTTCACGAAAGAAGAATTAGCTATGGCGAAAAGTATTCGGTTGAATTATTTTGAGAAGACAAATTCATAAGGAAGTCTTCTTGGTCTCAAGTGTTTTTGTTATTTAATTTTCAGTTGATTAAATACTTGAGCTATTTATATTTATTATTGTTTTGAGTGAAAGTAGTTAGACAAATATTCTGACGAGGTTAGTACGAGACGGTTGTACTGTTAGGTTGATTGAAAAAATCCTCTATTGAGGTTAGTACGAGGCGGTCATACTATTGGGTGTGAAATTCTTTCACGGGAAGTGAGGTTGAGAGATAGTGTCAAGGGTTGAGTAGTGTCGACTCAGTAAAGCTTTGGGTAAATATATTGTACTTTTGTGAAAGTGATTAAGCTGAGTGAGAGCCCTGCAAACGTAGGCAAGGTATGCCGAACTGCGTTACCAAATTTCTAGTATTTTTATTATTTCAGTTCTGCTTGTTTTTATATTTTGTTTGTGCCAAATAAAGTTACGGAAAGTTTGTGAAATAATTAACCCCCTTCAATTTTTCACATTTTATATTTGTGTAAAATCTTGTTACAACTCGACCATTATTCTTACAAATAAATGCAATTAAATATAACTACTTTTCCTATACTTAAGTTTATAAATGCTTTGAACTATCTATAAATATTCGGGCATTGACAGTGTAAGCCTATTTGTCACATTTATTAGTTAGTGGTTGCTAAGATGGTTTCCTGCTTTTCTGATCATGATCGTTTTCTTTGTATCTCAAATGAATGTTTGAGAAGTATTCCTATGCCGATTCTGATGCATTGCCCTCATATTATCTATCTTTGCTTTCGTATGTGTAGCATCACCTGGCCTCATTTCAACCATATATCGATTCGTTAAGGCAGATGTTCTCATTGTTCAATAATTTACTTTCTGTTGGAAGGTATCTCTATATATGTTTTTTAGTGCATGCGATGTGACATATTTAAAAAAGGGATGGTTAGACTCAAATTTCTCCAAGTCCTCCTCATGAAGAATTTGTTATGGGAATTACAAAAACGCTAATGATATTCGTTAGAGCTTTAGTAATAAGCAACCAAATAGGAGTTGGAGGAAGGATATCGAACAGTTCCATAATAGCAATTTTTGTATGTCCAAAGAACAAAAGTTGGTGCTTTCGTATTGGGATTCCAACGAGAGAACAGGCAGCTGGTGGGTGGAATCCCACCAATCAAATGGGAAGCCTTGTAAAGAAATGCCAAACTGCATACATATTTCCATACAATTAAAGCTTCAATTTTCTCTCAACCTGAAATTAACGAAACTTGTGGCTATAAATTAGTTTGTTCCGGAAGAAGCAAAGACGAATCTAACGTAATTGCATCAATTTGAGTTTCATCCATCTTCAGTGATTATTCAGACATGGAATATGATTGCCAACACTTGCGCTCGCATTTAATACTATCTATTTGTCTATATATGTAATTCTTCCTCTATACTATTTTATCCATCCTTTATTATTATTATTATTTCAAGAGACTGAACCTTGCAAGAAGACAATTTGTCGACTAATAATATATACGATAAGACTCAACCATAAGTTTCACATTAATCCAGCATGACAAAAATGTGAAACCAACCATTATTATAAATCAAGGAATATTCAAGTTACGATCTTCTTCGATTTCTTTTATATATATTCCCCCTCTCATGTAAGCTTTATGCTTATTCTTCCAATTAAGCTAGCGTACATGTGACACTCCCGCTCACAGCATAATCAGGGTTGACATCATGCTTATCTCTGTACACTATCTATTTGGTCGATCAAATGAACGCAAATGGAATTATTATTCCCATAACCCCAATTTCTTCTTCCCAACCTTATTCTTCAATCTGCAGTTGTACCACAAATAGAGACAGAAAAACAAAGTATATCTTTTCATTGGAATATAATTTGGCCATCTTAGTTCAAAAACTTATAATTTATTACCCAGAGCTTGAGTGTCAAATCTAAAGTGTTCATATAACTAATTACTCTCCACGAGTAATGTATTATATCACGTGTCAGATTACAGATCAGTCGTAGCGATGAACGATTCAGGTCACCGTGGAATTGGGTACGTGTAAATTGTTAAGACGTCCATTTGTTATACGTATTCACGGAAGCAGAATAACTTAATTAGATAGTGATTGCAATACATCAATTTTCTTTTGTCAGTGTGACCTTCGAATTATATTATTCATTCACAAAGAAGAAAGGGACTAAAAAGAATAAAATCCCAAATGGGCCCACATTTAATAAATGAAAACTCATAAAGTAATTGTAATTTCGATTCTTACCAATATCAACAAAACTAAACAAAGCAAATGCCAAACTTTATCAGTCTTGGTTAAATTACAATGTGAGTTTGATTAAAATAGGTGACTCTAACTAATTCAACTGAATGATCAGACCACGAAAGTATAGTTGTAAGCTTTTTTTAAAAAATTTAATATATATATAAAAGAAAGAACATAAAAATGTACAAAAACCGCAAGCTACTATATGCGGAACAAAAGAGAAAAAGACGTTTAGGTCACTGTCACAAGTGTGCCAACCTCACATGAACTTTAAGAGTAAACTTTTGGCCTCCATCATTTACCATGCTCGTAACATTACCATCCCCATTTATAGCAACATTATCCTCAAGGTGGAATGAAGGAAAGTTTGCAGTCAAGTCATGCTTCCACTCCCAAGTAGCTTTGGTCCCAGGCAACTGTTTACATTTGATAAGCAATTAGAGTAGAGACTTCCCTTACTGTTATCATATCTTTCGTCGAAGATAGCTTTAAGTTCTAGCACTAGCTGAAATTCAACAGTTACTGCTGGTAATGGCAAAGTTGATGTTGGAATATCACCTTGGTTTTTTTTAGGAAAGATATGTGAAAAATAGGATGGACTTTGGATTCTCTAGGAAACTCTAATTCATAAGCAACAATACCAATCCTCTTAAGGATCTTATAAGGACCAAAAAAACCTCTTCGAAAGTTTCTTAGAGGATTGACAAATCACCGAATGCTACTGATAAGGTTGAAGTTTAATCCAAACCCATTCATTTATAGCAAACTGCCTTTCCTCCTTTTGTTTATCAGTTTTTATCTTCATTAATTTTTGAGCTCAGGCTAGGTAAGCCTTTAAACTTGTCAACACTTCTTGTAGAGCATTCATGCAATCCTCTAAATGAGCTACCTAAATGTTTCCTAGAAGATAAGTAGGAATAGTTGGTGAAGCATATCTACAAATTGCTTCGAATGGAGTCATGCCTATTGTAGAATGTAACGCCGTGTTATAAGACCATTCAGCTACACCATTTACTTGGATGATCAATAGTAAAGCAATGAAGTTAGCAATCCCCCTGGCTTACGGGCTAAATACTTCATCTCTTAGAATATTTGACAAAATTGCAATATATGTTACTACTAACTTCCTCATGCCACTCTAAAAGAAGTTAGCTAATAGCCTAGGCACTATTTTAGTAACACCTAAATGTTCCCCTATCACAATTCCATGGTACTTTAGTATCAACTGTTGTTGTAATAGATGCCCATCTGGCACAACAATTTGACCTTGATGCAAAACTAACCCATCAATAGCTGAAAGAATTTGAAGAAGAAGACAATTGGTGTATGAATGTATTGTATTTCTTGTGTATTATGCTAAGTAACTTTACATTGTATTTATACACATTTGTAGTATCTAAAAAGATAATGAAAATCAAATGAGATAATTACATATCAAAGAACATCAAATATGTGCTAGTGAGATTGTATGAAGATTATGAAGATTTGTATTTATCTGCATATGTTTATCAGCCCCCCTCAAGGTCATAGTGGGTTGCCACAGTGAGCTTGTCACGAAATTTTTGAAAAGCAGATGAAGGTAAAGCCTTGGTCATGTTGTCAGCAATTTGATGACTTAAAGGTAGATATTGAATTGATAATGCTTTGTTGGTAACCAAATCTCTGACGAAATGAATATCAATTTCAATATGATTTATACGAGTATGAGTGATTGGATTGGTAGCAAGAAATGTGGCGGCTAAATTGTCACACCAAGGGTCGGTGGGAGGTGAGAGAAGCCAATTTTCCTAAGGAGAGATTTAAGCCAACAAACTTCAGCAGCAGCAAGAGAAATACTTCGATATTTGGCTTTAGTGTTGGATCTTGCAATAGTGGGTTGTTTCTCGGCACTCCAAAAGATTAGATTTGAACCCAAGAAGATATAATAACTAGATGTAGATCAACCATCGTCAGGACAGCCTGCCCAATCAGCATCCTAATATGCATTAATAGAGAGAGAGGTTGTGTGAGTTAAGTGGATACCAGAGGAGGATGTAGAACGTAGGTATCGAAATATCCTTTCAACAACAGTCTAATGAATGCCGGTAGGATAATGGAGAAACTGAGACACTTTATTAACTGCAAATTGATTGTTAGGAAGAGTAAGACAAAGGTATTGGAGGGCACCAACAATGCTTCTATACGCAGAAGGATCAGAGAGATGTGTACCATGATTTTTGGATAGAGGAAGAGAAGGAGTGATGGGTGTGATGGCTAGTTCGGATTGGGCTAAACCTGTGCGGAGAAGAAGAGTTTTAGTATACTTAGCTTGGGTAAGGAGAATGCCTGTAGGTGTGGTTGTAGCTTTTATGCCAAGAAAGTAATGAAGAGGACCGAGGTCTTTGATAGAGAATGCAAAGTCAAGTTCAATAATGAGGTGTGTGATAAAAGATGATGAGGAGTTAGTGATTAAGATATCATCAACATAAACTAAGATGAACGTTGTAGCACCCCTTACCATAAAGTATCCACCGGGACGCCCGTAGGTCATTTCGGTACGTATCCTATGATAAGAGACCACTACTGACAACCACCGCTAAACTCC
>JANKYE010000009.1:9873272-9893103 GCA_032467995.1 Erythroxylum dillonii | reverse complement strand
GGTGGTTGTCAGTAGTGGTCTCTTATCATAGGATACGTACCGGAATGACCTACGGGCGTCCCGGTGGATACTCTATGGTAAGGGGGCGCTACACAATGCCCATGAGACTTACTTTCATTTGTTATTATCGTTGTGACCTAGTGCCCTTTTTCCTGGCTCATATCCCTTAGTGGATATCGAGCTGTGTTAAATTATATCCCGTATCTCTTAGTGGATAGGGAGTACATTCACAACGATGTCTGAGGCTCTTTACATTCACAATTGAGTCTGAGTCTCTTTTCACAGTCTGAGCTTTAAGATCTTTATAACTAGCGTCTCCAGTCACAACTTCCTTTATGTTACATGCATTCATGTATTGAAATGCTTCACAAATCTTATTCTCAATCAATCACATTTATCATCGGACCTTCATTATCCAGAAGCAACATAATCAATTCACATTCATTTATCATGTCAAATATGAATTAGACAAATAAGTAATTAAGTGAAACCCTCTAGGTTACTCGCAAGTTGCTCCCAAAGCTAATGCCTGAAAGATCCGGTAATGTCTAGAGGTTGACGTTCCAGTTGCCCCTCTATAATAAATAATATTCACAATATCACAATTTTCACCATCGTATATATTTGATATTGCATATGTATGGCATGAATTATGTACAATGCATGTTCATGATAATCTCGGAAAATTTTCATCTAGAATTTAAACATCTTAGAGACTGAATTAGATTCTGATTTCTTTGTACCATTTGTAGCCCCATGTCTCTAAGTTACCACAAAAGAAAAATCATCTCATTTGGATCAATAGAGCTCTAGAAATTAGCAAAATACTGAAGTATGTTCAGTGAAATAACACCTGTTCATATCCTTTAAAACCACACCTACTGTACCCGTCCCGCTCGTTTCACTCAATCTTTCTCCATTCAATTCATATAGCTATGATTCTTGTGTAGATGTACATCAATGTCTTACAAAACCAATGGTTCAAAAATCAAGTCAATTGGAGGTCTAGAGAAGAAGTTATGGCTAAAAGAAGCAACCATATTTAAGACCTTAATCAAAACGAACCTATCTTGATGCAATTTCCATAACTTTCACAAACAATGTCGGATTGATCTCATTTTTAGACCATTTGAAAGAGGACTTCAAGATCTACAACTTTCATGAAGACCTCAAAGACAAATTCTATCTCTTGACTTTTGTATCGTCTCACTTATACTTCATCTTACTTTTGGGTCTTACTTCTATCGTCTTACCTTTGTATCTTACTTTTGCGTCTTACTTCTATCATCTTACTTTTTCATCTTACTTCTATCGTCTTACTTTTGTATCTCACTTTTGCGTCTTACATCTATCGTCTCACTTTTGCATCTTACTTCTATCATCTTATTTTTGCGTCTCACTTTTGCCTCCAGAACATCTCCACTTATAAAGATCATAACTTTCAGCTCTGATTTCTAAATTTTTCATACTATATATCGTTGGAAAGATAAAAGAAAGATCTACAACTCTCAAGAAGGCATCTTTTCCAAAATCTATCCAGATTAATCCAGATTTTCTCCTGAATCAGAATATGAATTTTACAGTCAGCTTCCAACATCCAACACCCAGTTCTCAACTCCATGACAACTTTTAAAATTCTTAAAGATATAATTAAAATTCTATGTCTTCATATGAAATGTAGCCATTTATCTCTAGTTTAATCCAAATAAGAATCATCTTATTCGGATAACTAGAGAAAAAGTTATGGCTAACAGACCGAAGCACATTCATTGAACATTCTCCAGATTTCCAAACTTTCAATACCTTACAACACCCATTACTCATAATCTTTCAAAACACTAAATTAACACCATAACCAGATTTTTCTTTCCCCCAACAACACAGTATTTATGGACAAACACGTAAATGCCATTTTCATGCAAATGATAGTAACTTATTAAATTTATTTCATAAATTCCCAACTCTAAAGGATTTATTCACTACTTACCTGTTGAAAGCCCCAAACTTTTCAAGCCCTAAACTCCACTCAATTTTCGTACTTCACTAAGTACAATGACCAGCTTCTAGTTTTTCTTGGGATAGAGGACACAAGTGACAAAGTGGGATTGGTGTAGGAAAGGAAAAGCATAGAAATCTCTTAGAAAGTGTTTGATGGAAAACTCTGTGTACAAGAAGAAAGTTTGAAGAAGATGATGATGATGAAGGAACTTAAACATATCACTTCACCTTTCAAATCTCAGAGAACAGTAACCTACTTCTAGAAAAAGTATAAAAGCCTAAGTGACACTTGTCACTTTCCTATGGTCTAAGCTCTAACTTAGTTTCTTTTGAAACCAACTCCTTTAACTTTCATCTTTACAAACCAACTATCTCCAAAGCTTCTTTTGATTACCTTTTTCCTATTTTCTAAAATTTCCAAAATTTAGAAAAAATTCACAAATACCACAATTCCACTAAGTCGTAAAATTTTCAATGTAAAAACATTCATAATTCTAAAAAATTTACAAATCAATCCAATTATACCCAAAATTATTCATGAGTGCATGTATAATTATTTTTATGTGCAGATAAATTTACTATTCATGTATAAGTGTATAGCATATTATGCATGAACAAGAAAATGCATCTCTAACTCCCGTTAATCACTCACATTTACCATTTTAAACTTTCCACATGTAATGGAATGTTACAGGGCCAAATTTACTAGCAAATCTACTAAGCTTAACTAAGGATTTACAAAGTTTAATATTTCACCCTTCAACTATAAGTTGTCTCACAAAGTTTCAAAATTGAAACCTTAAGTTGATATGTTAATCACTAAACTCTCAAATCAATATAAAAATAGTCACAAAAAATAAGAATCTTGTACTACTTGTTCTCTCTCTCTATTTTTCTTCCCTTTTTGATATTTTGGTTGTCTCCCAATAATCAAATCTATGTCTTTTTATCTTTTAAATCTCAAATTAGATTTTTTGAATTATACAAGGTCACATAAACCGTTATATAAGTGATCATGTTTCTTTCAATGTTACTTGAGTTGCAAAAATACACACTTACAAAGAGCTACATAGTCATCACACCTGGATGTGTATATCATGAATAAAAGTATACATGATTGTGTATGTCTTTGCCCTTCTTTCTTTAAACTATTCCAAAAACCTACAAAATTGATCTATAGGGCTGTGTAAGTTAAGGACATGGGCATGTAACACCCTACATGACTGTGTGTCTCCCAAAAATGCTTTATCCAACTATCATTTGTCTTGATTTTACTTGTTTGTTTTTCCCACGAACTATAAAAGTTTTAATGATCACCAAAAGTCTCAAAATAAGGCTGGAAACTTAACAATCTCCCCCACCAATCCAATTATGGGGAAGACACATTATCATGCTGATGTTTACTTTCAGAAGCTGCTTTAGTCAATATATTAGCACTATTTAAGTTACGAATCTTCTTTAATATTAATTGTTGCTACTAATTCACAAAACTCAATCAATGATATGTGACACCTACGTGCTTTGTGCGAGAATGATAAGTAGTTTTTTTCTCAAGTTAATAGCACTTTGACTATTACAAAGTACTATACAGTCTTCTTACTTCACATCCAACTCTTGAGAAATCTTTGCAGCCAAAGCATCTCCTTACTAGTTTATGCTATAGTTATATACTTTACTTAAGTTGTAGATTAGGCTACATACTTTTGTAGCTTATATTGTCAAGAAAAGACTCCCCTTGCAAACTTAAACGGAAAACCTGATGTGAGTTTTCTTCTATTAAGATCTCCAGATGTATCTGCATCTATATAATCTTTTAGAATTGGCTCTCAAGTATCTTAAAATTTATTTAACTACTTCCCAATGACTCTATTCTTGGATTAGACAAGAATTTGTTCTCTAACCCAACAACCTATATAATATCTGATCTTGCATACACCATAGCATACATCAAAGACCCCGCTACAGATGAGTATGGTACATAAGATGTACTATCTTTCTCCTTTTTGGTTGAGGGATATGCACACTTGCTCAGCTTGAAGTGAGATGCCAGTGGCATGCTAACTAGCTTGACATGCTTCATATTGAACATTTCTAGTACTAATTCAATAAACCTTTCTTGTGACAAACATAATCTCTTACTCTTCCTATCCCGAGTTATTTCAATACCTTAAATCTTCTTTACAATCCCAAATCTTTCATGTCAAAAGATTTAGACAGATCCTCCTACAACTTTAGAATTCCTACCCCCAATTAGTATATCATTAACATATAGAAGAAGAATAATGAAGTCTTCACCTGTGAGCTTCTTGAAATACACACAAGCATCAACATAAATTTTCTTGTAACTATAATTTGTCATAAAGTAAACAAACTTCCGATATCATTGTCTTGGAGCTTGTTTCAACCCATATAAGCTTTTCTTCAACTTATGGACTAGATTTTCCTCACCTTTATCTTTAAAGCCTTCTAGCTACTCCATACATATCTGCTCTTCGAAATCTCTATACAAGAAGGCTATTTTAATATCCAACTATTCAAGTTCAAGATCTAAAGAACTAGTCAGACCCAAAATTGTTCAAATTGAGGTCATATTGATCAGTAGTGGGAAGATTTCATCAAAATATGTACCTTTCTTTTAACTGAACCCTTGCACTACTAGCTTTACCTTTTGCTTCACCAACTTGTCACCATCTTCCTTTATCTTGAACACCCATTTATTTTCCAATCCTTTTTTAAAAAACCTTTTGGAAGTTTCACAAGTTCACATGCATCATTCTTCTTTAGGGAGTTTATCTCTTGCTTTATAGCTGTGAGCTAGAGATCCTTATCTTCACAAGATGCAACTTCTTACATATCCTATGGCTTCCCCTTAAGAGTCATAATAAATATTATGAACTTAGATATCTTGTAAAATGCCTTTTCTCTCTTAACAACCTTCGAAGTTGCATATCATTAGTTGTTGGATCCAGTTACTCCCCCTACTCATCATTCTCAATAATTTCATTTTCAACACTATCCAAATATGGTTCATGTAGCTTATCAATATCAGATTGTAGCTAATCACCATCAATGTATGTTTGGTCACACACTTCTTCTCTTTTACCTATAAATAGCTTAGTAGTGGGAGATATTGGAAAAGATTTAACTACATCATAAGAAGGAGTTGCTTTGAGTGACCTTATCTCATCTCAGAAGCTCAGCACCTCTCTTATACTCATGAAATTTCACATCCCAACTCCTAACCACCTTTTGCTTCTCTAGGTCATAGAGTTTGTAGTCAATCTGATCACCACTATTGTCAACAAAGATGTAAGGTGTTACCTTTGAGTAAAGTTTCTATCATTGATCCTCAGGTACATGTTTAGATACCTTGCAAACCAAAACTCTCAGATGATGATATGTGAAATCTCTACCTGTTCGCTCTTTCTCAAGAATCTTAAAATTTAATGGAATTAAGGAAGCTTAATTGATCAGATAAACCACCAATCTAGCTACTTCATCCCAAAATATCTTAGGCAATATGGTCATTATGAGTATATTACAAACCTTCTCTATAGTTTTATTTATCCTCTTAGCAACACCATTATGTTATAGAGTACTATGTGCGGTCTTTTCATGTATAATGTCATATGATGTATAGTAATCTTCAAACAACTTGGAAGTATCCTTACCTCCATTATATGTTTGAAGGAACTTTAGCTTCCTCTCAACTTCCCTACCCACCATGAAATGAAAATTTTGGAAAGTTTCAAATACTTGACTCTTGAATTTCAACATATATACCCAAGTCTTCCTCAAAGCATCATTAATAAATATGAAAAATATTTATTATCTCCCAATGACTCCTCCTTAATTGGGTCATAGACATCTGAATGCTCCAACTTTAATAACTCCATCTTCCTTATAGATAAAGTGTTTTTGTCTGGGATGAGAGATTTACCACCCAATAACTTTAATAACATCTCACTCATGTACCCCAATAGTTAATGTCATAGATCTGAAGAAGTTTCCTCTTCTACTATATATACTTCTCCACTGGCACACACCTTTTAGCGTGTCTTGTATAATATGCAATATAGCTTTCCTCAAGTAACATTCATTGCTCCTTTTGACAATTTCCCCTTCCTATCCTCAAAAGTGTGCTTGAATCCTTCTTGATCTAACAAATTTTTTAATAACAAATTTAGCCTTACATTGGGGATATGTCGTATATCTTTCAAAGTCAACAAACATCTGATGTTTCTTTAAACTCGAATATCACCTATATCGACCATCTTAATGAAATTTTGATTACCTATCTTTACACTCCCAATGTCTCTGCTCTTATAGTTTGAGAAGTACTTCACTTTTGGAACAAAATGATACGAAGCTCCCATGTTAATCTGCCACTCAAAACCCTATTCACCAACATGAAAGCATTCACTTATTGCACAAATTGGGGACACCTTATCATCCATTCTTGGAGCAGTTGTGAATACACTCTTATCTTTTCCATCATTTTGATGCCCTTGCTTTCTCTAATCCCTCTTCCGCTTGTAGTGGAACTCTTAATGTGTAATGGCTTATTGTAATAATGGCATTTTTCACCTCTTTGTCACCTCTAGACTTTTATCGATTCTTATACTTGCCATGCCTTTTAGGACCCTTACTCTTAATCCTTTCCCTTCTTTCAGCTATGAAAGCTTACATGTTGTCAACTCTCATTTCTTTTCTTCTGATTTCTTTATTAAAAATAATCCCTTTGATTGTATCCAAAAAGTGCACACCTTTAGAAGTTGAATTGCTAATTGTGACCATTAGTATCTCCTAGCTATCTAGTAGTGAACTTAACAGGAAAAAGGCTTAAAGCTTGTCATCAAGAATGATCTTCATTGTTGTAAGCTTGTTGATTATATCCTGGAAATTTCTTAAATTCTTCGATATAGATTTCGCAACTATCAACGTCAAGTTTACAAGCCTTTTAATCAGAAAGATGACCTTGTTATGGTTAACCTTTCTTTCACAGACATTTTAGCCTTTTTGATAGCTCAAAAGGATACGTTTCCTAAGACATAAGGTTGAATGTATCGATATCAATCCATTGTTGAATCTTGCTTAGAGTTTTCCTCTTCATCTTCTTCCATTCTCTATCTAACATCTTTTCAGGTTTTGAATGAACATCATTCTTCACACCTTTGTCTACATCAATAGGATCGAAGAGATCCTTGCAATACATAAAGTACTCCTTCATGGGCCTCTAAATAGATTAGTTTGTTGATGTCAACTTGACCATAAAGATGTTTTCACCATTCATTATGATGGCTCTGATCCCACTTATTGGGAGATAAAAATACAAATCTCCAAAAGATCAACCTCAGATTTCATAATAAAACACTTTTCAAGTTTATCCAAAAAATTAATATGAGAATAAAAACTTAATAAGGAAGCAAACACTGAGATTTATGTGGAAATCCCTCCAGTGTAAAGGAAAAAACTATGGTCCAGACTAACAACTAAATCCACTAAACATAAATAAGGATTTATAAAGTTTAATATCTCATCTCACTGATATGATTTTCAGATTTACAACAACAATAACATTTATCAGCTTTGAGAATCCAAAAAACTAAGACTCATGTGAATATCAAAACCAAATCCAGACCCATATGGATACCTTTATGTAGCAGAAATATGCAGAGAAACTGGTAGTGCCAGGAAGAGAACGTCAAGTGTCATGTCTCTACCGATATCCACACTCTCGTGAGACTGAACAACCCTTTCTGATGTGGTAAAACCACTTTTTGAGACCCCTCTCTCTATCTCTAGTAGAGGATGTCTACTTTTATGGTTTTTTAAGCAAATGATGTTCTTCTTCTTCAAGTCATACTATATATCCATATATATAGTAAAACCGTAAAGCCCAAAGGCCAAAGACCAAACCTAAGGCCCAAAGCCCGAATTGGATTAAGGCTCAATGAATGTTCAATCTATTTGGTGTGCGACCCTGTAGGCTTATTTAATATTAGCAAGAGACCCAAACTTCTTTTAGGTCCACAAGTTATAAGCGGTCACTAGCAAGACATAATAACTACCTAATATTAAATTTGGAATACAACACTACCTGAATCATAACTGATCAATTAAAGTAAATTTTATAATAGGTTTGTGGGGTATACAACAACACTCACAACTGTAAGTTGTCTCATAAAACTTCAGGATTGAAACCTAAAGTAGATATGTCAATCAACAAACTCTCAAACTAATCTCAAAAATAAAAAATGAGAATCCTATATTACTCTCCCTCTCTCTATTTTCCTTCCCTTTTCGGTATTTGGCTACCTCCCAATGTTCAAATCTATGTCTTTTTTTCCTTTTATATCTTGAATTATGTTTTCTATATTACACGCAGTCAAATATAAGGTCGCATAAGTGACCGTGTCTCTTTCAGTGTCACTTAAGTGGCAGACATACATGGTTACAAAGAATTACACGATCGTCACACATAATTGTGTATGTCCTGAACACGAGCATATATACGACAACATATGTCTTTGATTTTTACTTCTTTCTTTACACGGTTTCAGAGACTTACATGGTTGATCCATATAGTCATATAAGTAAAGGACATAGGCACATAATACCCTACATGATTGTATCTCTTCCAAAAGAGCTTCATCGAACCATTATTTGTCTTAACTTCACTCATTCGTCATTTTTATGGATCATAAAAGCGCCAACAATTATGAAAAATTTTCAAAATTGTGTTAGATACTCAATAGATATATGTCCAACACCAATCTCATTAGTTGTTCAAGACAATGTTTTATGGTGGCTTCCAAAAGTTTGAATAATTAAGTCTATGGGAAGTTCAAAGAGGATTAGCCCTGAACTATTGGCAACAAACTTCCCTCGTTATTAGTAATACATTAATATTTTAATTTAGTGCTTAGAAAAGTGGGTTCAGTTTGATTGCCATTAAGATCCAACCATTTAAGCCAAACTCTATTGAAACTTGAAACATGAACAGTGTTGGCTTCATTCAAAAGAATAAAGAAAAACAAAAGATGATAGCAAGGTTTTTGTGCACCAGGAAAAGTTTTTTTAGTTGATGATATGTCTAGTAAAATTCAAACTAAAAAACATTGGCTTCAAGTCTCAAACTTGATCCCATTCGCCAAATAGAGGAGGCAACTTGAAGCTTCTCTTGAAAAGCATCGCAAAACGGTCTAAACTTCTAAGTGCAACACCAGTTTTCATGTTCCCTTTCAAATCACAGCTATTTGTAAATGACTGATGAACCTTTTTATTGGGTCGACAGTTATATGCATCATCATGTCTAATAAGTCCATTCGATTATTTATTTTCCCAGTCCAAAACAGTTTGGCTTGTCTTCATTTTTGTTTTCGATTTTTCATTTCTATTTTTAATTTAAAATTTTAAAACTGTTTTCTATTTTTACTATTTGGTCATAATTTGATATATATATATAGTAATTACTAACAAAAAAGGATAAATATACTAAAATTATAGATTTTAATTTAAAATGTAAATTTAATAATTATTATATAAATATACTTCAAGTTTGAAATATTTTTAATTAATTTAAAAATAATGTTTACTTATTAAATTATTTATTTTAATAAAATATAGTAAATCTTTTACTAATAGTTATTAATAAATATTATGTAAAATATATTATAATAAAATTATTTGCTAAAATAATTTATCTAATATTTAATTCTTATCAATGGCATTATCAAACATTTTTTTTACCATTTAGAAAAGGCATAAATTAAAAAAAGAAATGAAAAGCAAAACCTAAAAAACAAAACATAAATGAATCTGTAAGGATCTTAAGCTTTCCTTTGCGCCAACCATGAAAGAAAATATACATGCTTCTAATTAATAATGATCATAAATTAAGAAATAGAAGGGAAGTCTTACAGCAAGTGGTAAGTTACTCATTTGTAATCACACAAATTCAAGTTAAAAAAATAGACTCTTAGTAAGGCAGGTTGCGTTGAGTTTGGATTTTGGAAGACTGATAATATCTACTTTGCTAGATGCAGATGAAGTTAATACGAAATACAAATGACTTTGGTTAAGTGCTGGTAAATGTAAACCAATCAGCAGCAGGTTCAATCTTCATAGAAACAATAATTATTTCTTTTCGGTTTGTTTTATTTATTTATTTTCTTAATTTTTGACCAAGAATCTCTGGCAAAGAGGTGTAGTGGCAAGTGGAGTGCTTTCTTTGCAAATGCATGGAACAGAATGTTACCTGTCAGTTTCTCGCATTTCTTTAATCCTAATGACTTATTTATTCTCTGTAGTCTGTTAGGTAGAATTTTGATCTACTCAGGCTTTCAAGCCACCAAACATTTCCAATATGAGGAAGAAAATCAAGGTGGCGGAAAAAAAAAAAGGGGAAATGCTACAATCCTTTAAAGGTCTTGTTTGACTTTTGTGTGAAGAAAAAGTACAGAATAACATGATTTATATGAGCCTTTTCTTTTGGAAGAAACGCTTCAAGTGCCACAGCTGCAAACCTGAGACTACAATGCATACCCCAAGGGACATGATACTGAACCATGCCACTCTTGCATTGGTTTTTTCACTCACTTCCCTCATTCCTGCTTCCCTGTGAGTACAATGAAAAACCAAGACGAAAGTTATTAAAAAATGGTTGTCTATCAACTACAAGTGATAAGCATTTTTCAGAATTTTTTTAGTGGCTTAAACGTACAATACATATCCTTGGACTTCAGGCCCCCAGATTCAACCAGTCCTAGTAGAAATTCACATCTAATATCCTTCTTTTAGACACACCCAAATTGGCCTATGGTTTATTTTTGTCACTCATCTATTTAATAAGCCAAGCCAGAAGCAGAGCTGTCTATTCAACAATTCTCAGAGGTAGAAACCATCAGACCTCGAAACTTCTTCACTTTGATGTCTAATCCTCTCCAAACAGCATCAGCCGGTTCACAAGAAGCTTCCTATACTATACTGTAGTTTAAACCTCTTCATCTCTCTTTGGTATAATATAATAAGAAAAGCAGTGTGCTTTCCTTCGGAAGTAAGAAAAACAGAATGGCATGACAAAGAAAATGATTTAACGGCATCAAAATAAAAGTGTTTGGAGATTTCTACTGGAAGAGAGAGAAATATACCTATCCTTCAGATAGTTTATCTGAGTATGTATGTCTTGCACTATTTCCTCGAGTCTCCTTAGGTCAAGTTGTACACCCTGGACATAGTTAGACACCACAAATATAACCAGCTAAAATGACAAAGGTGGATGATATACAACAATATAGTCAAGACTGGAATCTGAGGACAATCTGTCGGAAATAAAACAAGTGAATCAGTTAATAGCTTGCCTCAATCTTTTCTTTCCTTGCCACTGAATCCCAATCCTTTGTAGAAATTCCAATTTTCCAATCTAGGCCCAAAGTTACAGGTCCAGCTTGTTGGTGATGACTATCCAGCCAGAAACAGGCAAGGTAGTTACCGCCCTCTGTGGTTGTAAAGGCAAATTGACCGTGGGTTACATTTTCATTGTGGTGAAGATTATTTCCATATGGGGATGTTACCTGAAAGACAAGTTATGAAACTTGTTGAGACACATGGCTAGTAAGTTATGCACGAAAGCAACCCAACCCACCACCTACAATTAGTGTCTTTCTCTGATGGCTACTTTCGCATGGGGTTAAATAATTAAAAATGAACCAGCCTCAGAACATTACCAGTTTTAGTAATAGGTATTTTCTGATTTTATGCACAATATGCGGTTTAGAGGAACTAGTTGGAATCAACCCAGTATCTCACACAAATAACATAACTGAGCAAAGAGAGAAGGTTACATGTACAGTTATAGAAAGGAAAAAAAAAAAAAAAGACCTGTCCAGATTTTTCATGGTTAGATTTTATGACCTAATGATTGCAAAACCTCTTTTTCCATGTACAAAAAGATTAAGAAATAAGATCGAGAAAAAGTTCTCTGTTTTCATCCTCTGTTGAAGAAACTTAAGTGTCTAACAAGCATAAATTTAGTCATGAGTAACACAACTGACAAAGATTATAATGGATTCCACCTATATTACCACCTAACTCTACATCTCTGATATTTGTAGAAAATTAACAAATTAATTGTTTACCAGGAAAATCACCAGATTCTAACATGAAATGATTGATTAAATTAAATGATAACCTCAAGCACATATCAACAATGAGACTTTGTAAATAATCATGGAAGAAGGAAACCACCAAAATAGTGACCTTCACACAAACTCCAGAATGATCCTGTCTAGGTTTCATCTCCACAAATTATGGAATGGATATTTGAGAAATACCACTTTAGCTACAACCGATGGTCTGAACATCAATGTCATAGCTAGTACGGAAGAAGAAAAAAAAACCACAAAATCCCCATACCGCAACTAAAGGCAAAGTACAACAGAGAAAAATGGAAGAAGACCTGCAGTGGCAGTTCCATTTCAAAGGAAAGAATTGTACTAGTTTTTCATAATAAGTAGTTTGCCAACTTGCTAGGCCGTGTCTTTGATTTTCCCCTTATTAAACTTAAAAATCCATGAGACTACTACCTCCGGACCATGTACTCATGACCAAATAATCCTCACTTCACTATCATCAGAGGAAAAATTCTTAGTACTAGAGCAAACAGAAAGATAGCAAACAATCATACCAGCAGCTTCCATAAACTATAATATTGGTCTGCTCACATTAATTTGATCGATGATGTACTCAAAAAAGTTGTCAATGGAGGGTGAATAAAAGGAAAATGAAGCGGGCACCAAAAGAATGTACCAGAACTTAACTCAGCAGTCATTATTATGTAAGAGAAGGTATATTACTGAACTTTGTACGCATCTGTATTATTTGCTTAGACTCATATTTATACATTTGTTGAATTAATCTTGACCATACACTTGTTAGAAAGGACAGAATAAAATAAAGGGTTGAGATTTATTCTGTTACAACAACTTGTACTAGTCCAGCTAGATAGTAGGGAAAGTCCATTCTGTCCTTAATTTCTCATGTGAAAATATGTGCGTTGTCTGTTGTCTGTAGGCAAAGTCCTTGTGATTTATTTCCTCTTTTGATTCTTCTTCGTTAACACCCCCACTCGAACTAAGCCTAAAGCTTCGAACTATGTTCAGTTTGGTGGTCAGAAATTGAAATCTTGTTGAGCTTAGGGGTTTCGTGTGGATGTCGGCAAGTTGGTCGTCGGTGTTTATGTATCTAATTTCTATTTCTCTTTTCTCCACTTTGCCTATGTATCTAATTTCTATTTCTCTTTTCTCCACTTTGCCTCTTATGAAATGTACATCAACCTCAATCTGTTTTGTTCTTGAGTGAATGAGAAGATTTTGAACTAAAGATCGAGCTCCATTATTATCGCTCCATAGAATGGGTTTGGGAGTGAGAAATTCCTAGCTCAGATAGTAGAGATGTGAGGTAGATGACTTTAATTGATACCTGAATTAGGGCTCAGAATTCAGCTTCAGTACTAGATCGAGCTACTGTCGTCTATATCTTATAGATCCAGAAGATTAGGTTTCCCCATAAAAATACACATCCTCTAGTAGTTGATTTACGATCATCAGGGGAGCCGACCCAGTCAAAGTCACTATAGGCATGGAGATCAAGAGGCGATGATGATGGTTGAAAGAGCAATCCCAGATTGGAGGTTCCCTTCAAGTAACACAAAACCCTTTTACATGCAATCCAGTACTTGTTTATAGGATTTTGTAAAAATTGGCTTAATTTGTTGATTGCATAGTTGATGTTTGGTCTTGTACTACACAGATATTGAAGAGCTTCTATGGTATTTCGGCAAAGCTTTGAGAGTTCAAATGGTGTGCCATTCTTCAGAGACAACATGGCTACTGGAGTGATGGGTGTCGAGGAAGGGTTGCATGATGACATATTTGTTTTGATAAATAGTTCTTCAATGTATTGTTTCTGTGAAGGTATAAACCATTCCTATTTCTGTATGCTTCAAAGCCAAGGAAATGATTTATGCTTCCGAGTATTTTAAGTGCAAATTGAGACTGTAATTGACTGATAATTGCATGGATCGCTTAAGTTGAATTTCCTGTGATTAGAATGTCATCTACATATACTAATAGCATTGTAATAATTCCATTTTTGTTTGAGTAAAATAGAGAGGTATCTGACCTTGAGTTATGAAACCCCCACTGAGACAGTGCACATTTCTGTTTGTGAAATCAAGCCCTAGGAGCTTGTTTAATCCATAGAGAGCTTTATACAGCTTGCATACATGATGCAGGTGTGTTTTGCTTTCAAATCCTTGTGGCTGGTTTATATAAACAGTTTCATATAACTCCCCATGTAGAAAGACATTGTTGGTGTCAACTTGCTAAATCTCACTGTGATGGGAGACAGCAAGTGAAAGCATTACTCTAATTGTTGAGGCTTTCACAACAAGGTTGAAAGTTTCTGAACAATCAATGCCAGGGGTTTGATTAAAACCTTTGGCACAAATCTAGCCTTGTGTTTAGAGATAGTCCCATTAGTATTGTATTTGGTCCGGAACACCGATTTTGTGTCAAGAATATGCATGGTAGGCTTATAAGGGATTAGTGTCCAAGTGTGATTCTATTGTAAGGCATTGAATTCATCTTGCGTAGCTTGAAACCATGTAGGGTTGTTTAGAGCTTCAGAGGCTGTTCTAGGTTCAGTTCGTGGATTTAAGATTAAAGAAAAGGAATAGAGCTTTGGTTTGAAAATTTCACTTTTGGAACGAGTTTGCATAGGATGAACATTTTGTATGTATGTGTGGAAATGAAGAGTTTGATTCAGTATGTGGGGTGGTTGATGGAATAATGGTAGATAATGTATTTTGTCTATTTTGTGAGGATGTAAAATTTGATGATGAGCTAGGATTTTGAGAGCTTACCTGTCTGTTGAGGAATTCAGCTGAGTGAGAGCATTTTGTTGAAGAAGAGTGATCCTTGACGGCCTTTGATGAAGGTGTACTGATTGGAGTTAAGGTTAGAGTAAAGGTAAGGGAACTTGATGACGTTATAGGATAGTTTGAATGTGAGGGAAAGAGTTGAGAAAATGGAAATTCTTCCTCATTGAATTCAACATGACGAGATATTATGATTTTCCCTTGATTAGTCAAACACTTGTAACCTTGATGCATTGAGCTACATCTAAGAAAAACACATTTAGTAGTGTGAAATCCTAATTTGTGATGGGAGTAATATCTAAGATAAGGAAAACAACTACAACCAAAGGTTTTGAGATTAAGATAGTTTGGTGGTTTGTTGTACAACTTTTCAAAAGGTGAGAGGATGTTTAGTCTAGGAGATGGTAGATTATTGATAAGATAGGTGGCTGTGTGAAAAGCTTCTAACTAATAGGTGAGTGGCATATGAGCATGAGATAAAAGAGTTAGTCCCATTTCAGTTATGTGTTTGTGTTTCCTTTCAGAAACCCCATTCTGTTGGTGAGTGTCAAGACAACTGAACCTTGGTTGTATTCTATGTTTTGTGAGGTAGGGTAAGAGAGCTTTATATTCACCTCTTATGTCAGTGTATAGAGCTTTAATTTTTCTGTTCAATTGAAGTTCAACATTGGTTTTGAATTTGATAAAGATAGATAGGGTATCGGATTTTAATTTTATAGGATAAAGCCAAGTGAATCTTGTGTAGCCATCAACAAAAATAAGATAGTATTTGTGTCCTTCGGTTGAGAGATGTGGAGAGGGTCTCCAAATATCTGAATATATGATTTCCACGGGATTTTGAGCAGTTATTTCACGAGTTTGAAAAGGTAACTGATGCAATTTTCCTTCCTTACAAGCATCACAATGAGATAGATTTTTGAGATTAAAGTTGAACTTCATTGAACTTAGAATTTGTTTCAAGATACGCTTGGAATGATGTCCTAACTTGGCATGCCAAACATTTACATTTTTTTGTGCTATGTTTGCCTCACAATCATTGCCTAAAGAAGAGACTTTTTGTTAGAAAGGACTAGGCTTAGGGTATGTTGGCCTGATATTGTCGGGTTGTTTAGTGGTTCTGAGGCTGTAGAGACCATCCCAAAATACTCCCTTGAGTAGAATCTTCCCTGTTGCTTTGTCCTTAAACAGACAATTTTTGTTAGTAAACTCAACATAAATGTTGTTATCTTTGGTGAGTTTAGAGATGCTAAGTAGATTTTTGGTTATGCTACGAACATGCAGAATTTGTCTTAGTGCAAAAGGTGTGTGTATATTGTCTAGAAAATGTACGCGAGATGAGTCAATGTTAACAATAGGAAGACAGTTACCATTGCCAACAGTGAGTTGATCCTTTCCACCATATTCTGAACTTATTAACAAGTTATTGGGATTTGCTGTGACATGATTTGTAGCCCCACTGTCTATAAACCATGTATTGTTGTTGACTGCTTCAGATGAGGGATTTCCAGACTGATTTTGAGCCAAGTAGGATTGAGGATAGTTTTGTGCATTGTTTTGTGTATGTTGTGTAGCTGTGTTTTGTTTCTATAATTGGGTGGTATTACCTTGCCACACAATTATAGAAACAAAACACAAATACACAACATACACAAAATAATTGGGTGGTATTACCTTTTCTGACATTTTAGTGCTTCATGGCCTAGTTTATGTCACAGTTGACAAAAAATTATGTTTCCATTCCATCTACTTCCTCTGCCACAATTTCCTCTTCCTCTAAATCCACTTCTTCGATAATTGAGGGTTGCATAATTTGCAATTGGTGATGAGATTTCTAGTTGATTGATTGTATTCAGCTGCTCTATTCTTGTTTCATGCATCATAAGAGAATATTGCACTTCTTGTAATGTTGAAGTTTTCATAGAATGTGTTAAATAGACCACAACAGGATCATATTCATGACCAAGAACATTTAGATCGCTCAATATTAATTCATACTCACTAATTGCATGTCCTGCTACTTGGAGTTAGTCTCCAATGGTTTTGACTTTCTGCATGTATGCTGATATGGTATGTGAGCCCTTTTCAATAGTTGAAAGTTGATGCTTTAGTTGAAGAACTCTGACCATATACGTTTAAGCATAGAGATTTTCCAAAATTTGCCAAACTTGGTAGGATGAATTTGAGTGACTTACCTGTCCTATTACTTCTTCTCCGATTGTTGAAAATAACCAGAATAGCAACAATTGATTTGTTCTTTTCCATGGTTTATATTATGCATTTTCAATGACCTAATTTGTGTTTGTAGTGATGAACTGAGGAGGAGGTGTTCAGCTGATAAAGTTTTCAAGCTCAAGGGCTCTTATGGATGGAAGGATTTGGGCTCCCCAGTTGACAAAGTTTTATCTGCCATGTTTGATGGGCAGATTGAAGTTTATAGTCTTTGCTATAGCTGAAAAATCAAGAGAGTATGATATATCATTTAGGATAGTGGCAGATGACCCAGAATTTTCTTTCATTTTGACGTTTGTCAATGGAGCTCTGATACCATGTAAGAGAAGGTATATTATTAAACTTTGTACGCATATGTATTATTTGCTTAGACTCATATTTATACATTTGTTGAATTAACCTTGACCATACACTTGTTAGAAAGGATAGAATAAAATAAAGGGTTGAGATTTATTCCGTTACAACAACTTGAACTAGTCCAGCTAGCTAGTAGTGAAAGTCCATTTTGCCCTTAGTTTATCAAGTAAATATGTGTGTTGTCTGTTGTCTGTAGCAGAGTCTTTGTGATTTATTGTTTATAGCTTTTCTCTTTCCTCTCTCGATTCTTCTTCGTTAATAGTTTAATCACTTCATATACTATATAAGCAGCGCATTGCAGTCTAGCAAACTCAACTTTCTCTTCCATGTAACCCAATATGCAGGCAAGTATAAGAAACGGTTCTAATAAGAATGAATGAACACATCCTTCTCTATCTCTTAAGCAATGATCCAACCAAACAATAGCTAAGCAACTCTTCTCTTTAAGCTTTACAGTTGGCATCAACTTGCAACAATGAACATCGAAGTATTAAAAGGGTTAACCACACTGAGACCCTGAGCTTTCACTTGTTTCCTTTAGTTTGAATAATCACACAGAGCGCTTTCACTTGTTTCTGAAAACCCCTATAGTTTGAATTTAATCTCATAGATTTATGTGGTTTGATAATTAGTAAATAGACACATTAATACACATTCTTTAAGTAATTGAATTTTCTCTTTACATGGTTTTGCTGACGAGAATTTACTAGCAACATGAAAATACTTCCAATTACAATATTATATTGGCAATTTTTATCAAGTTAAAAAAAAAAAAGCCTGTTTTGCTGATTGTCAACTAACAAGAACGTCAGAATAAACTTAAATTACTCGGAACATAAAATCCATGAGGGGCCTTAGTTCAATTTGGGCCATAATAAAATTCTCGAAGTTTGTCTTCTGGCCTTTACTTGATTCTATCATGATCCTAAATCCTCAGATTACCAACAAAAACCAACTTTACATAATTTCAAGCAGCTGAAGAATGAGTATGACACACACACACACACACACACGAATGCCCCAGAAAGTCAAACCACGCACAGAACAAGTTAAAACTGAAAAATGGAAGATCAAAAGCAATCAATTCGAACAAGAATCAGCAATCTCAGTCATTAATTCTCTAAAGTCAACGATCACTGATCAAACAGATAAGAACTCCTAAACCATAGAGGCATAGCACATACCCGGGCAGAGATAGAAAAGGTTTGCTCGGGGTTTTCTTCGTTGAAGGCGTAGTAATTGGCCAGAACGACCACATTACTGTGAATCTCCTCCGACAGACACTTCGTTCCCGTACTTGGAATCGTCAGCCATACGCCTTCTGTTCTTTGAACCACGTATGCACTTCCTATTAAGCACACCAAGATTATCGCCGTTAGAGCGCGTGAGTTACAGTGCTTCGCCATTTCAACAACTTCCTGCGCAATTTGCTTTCAAGAAGAAATTGGATCTCCTTCTGTCTTCTCTATTTATCTTTGCCTTTTGTCTTTGGAGCAAATGGATCTCTCCTTCTAGTTGAGTTATTGCGAGGACAGTAAATTGGGGAGGTTTATCAGCGCGTGGGACATGAGTCTAGTTTGTTAGCAGGTGACGTACTTTGTACAAATGAAGTCTTCTGATTGACCAATAAGCGTACGAGTAAACTTTTTCAATTAGGACAGTAGATTGCACGCTAGCGGCGCTTTCCACGCGTGTCGAGTTCGCGTGATTCTACGCGCGATATCAACTCGGCTGGAAACCTGATACGTTGGTTATACTAACCCTTATATTCGGCTGGATACCTGATGGGTTACCAAGTTACTAACCCTATATTCAAGTGGAGAGCTGACATAGGAGAATTGCTCTAGTTTTGGCAAACTAGAGCAACAGCTAAAAGCCTAAAACTTTTAGATTGGGAAAAGAGTCAAATCAAGTTTAAAAATGGCGTGATGCCTTTAAAATTCAAATGCAACGAGATCGAAATATTAATGGATTGTTTGGAAATCTTTTAATTAAATATATTAACGAATTGTATTTAATTACATTAATTAGATTTAATTGAATTCAATTTATATTGTTTGGAATAAATTCAGTAATAATATAAATGAATTCAATTACACTGTTTGAAATAAGAATGAATATAGTAAGAAATGAGAATGAATATTATTATTATTATTATTATTATTATGGTTGGTTAAGAGGAAGGAATGATTATTATTACCATTAATAGTAGTTGATTTGTAAAAAATATTGAGAAATAAAATTTTATTTTATTTTAATTAATTAATTAATCATATTTTAACTACTTATATTGTAATTAATCAATTA
>JANKYE010000009.1:9821610-9837262 GCA_032467995.1 Erythroxylum dillonii | reverse complement strand
CAAAAATCAAAACCCCCTTTCCTTACTAATTTCGTTTGCATTTTATGACATATAGGCTAGCTTAGGTCCATTTCATTCGGTTCCGATTAAGAGAGACGACCCGAGGTTGCACCCTATATTGCAATCCTTGGTATTTATTATTTTGACCAGTTTCCAAGGATCGATTTTAGGATCAAACGACGAGCCGCGATCAGTTTGCCTACTTTGTCCTTATCAAGCTTTGTTCCAGTATACTTTGGATTCCCGTTGGTTTGGGATTTTCAAATTGATATTTTTATAAGTTCCTTTATGTACTTGTTTTGACTAATGAAAATCCCTTTTTTTGTTTTTTTTTATTTGCAACTCAAAGAAGAAGGATAGTTCCCCCTATCATACTTATCTTAAACTTCACCTACATTAAAGTTGATAATTCTTCACAGAAAGATGGGTTAGTAATACCGAATATTATTCACCAACATATACTTGAATTATGAGTAAATCATTATCCTTTTTCTTAATAAATAAAGTTTTATCTACCTTTACTCTTTCAAATTTGTTCTTAAGTAGGAAGTTACTTAACCTATCATACCATACTCGAGGATCCTGCTTTGGATCATACAAGGATTTTGCTATTTTCATCATATAATCTAGACAATCTACATTCTCAAAACCTGAAGGTTGCTTAACAAACACTTCTTCATTAAGATTATTAGGGATACTTCTCATCATCTCAAGCTACCATAAGCCCATTTCCTGTGACAGCCCAAGTCCACAAATATAATCAGATAAGATAGAGCAAGTTCAAGTTTAAACAGATTTGGTGTTATCACAATCTTCTGTATATAGGATCAGATAGTATCAATTTTGAATACTCAAATATACTGTTGTACGTGTATATAAACAGATATATCAAACATGAATAATATCATTTTCATTTACCCATACAACTCTACTCCTTATATGGTATCAGAGCCACAGACTAACGTCCTTTTTTAATCCCAAACCTAATGGCCTCAATCATCAATCCTACCTTTGATGAAACCCCTCAGCTCATCACTATCAATCCAACTGCTCAAGCCCCTTTGAAACTCACCTCTACTAATTACCTTGCCTAGAGAATGCAATTCAACAGTCTATTAGATCCGCCAAGACCAACTGATCCTGAATGCAATTATTGGTGCCCTATCACCAACCATCATTCCATTCATCGCCACTGCTCATACTCCGAAAGAAGCTTGGGATATTCTAGGCAAAACCTATGCACAAGCATCAAGAGGCAAACAAAAGCAAGTTAAAACTCAGCTCAAGAAACTTACAAAAGGGCAGCTATCCATCACTGAATATATGCAGGCCATCAAGACCAAAACAGATGAACTTATTTTTCTGAATGCTCTAATGGATCCTGAGGACATCAC
Organism: Erythroxylum dillonii; assembly: GCA_032467995.1. Lineage (NCBI taxonomy): Eukaryota > Viridiplantae > Streptophyta > Magnoliopsida > Malpighiales > Erythroxylaceae > Erythroxylum > Erythroxylum dillonii. The sequence continues at coordinate 9,835,868 of JANKYE010000009.1, read as the reverse complement.
TGATAAAGTTCTTGATGGACTAGGTGAAGAATATAGTGAAGTAATTCGCACCATCAATGCTAGAGATACACCTATCTCCTTCGATGAGCTCCATCAGAAACTTATCACTACTGAAGCTAATCTTCCTACACCTATCACAATGCATTTCCCTGCAAAAGCCAACTACACCAACATGTCAAGAGGTAAAAAGCAACATTCCACTCAACAAAATCAGGACACACCCAGATGGTGCCAAAAGCAATCCCATCCTACTCATCACCAACATTTCCAGCACCATAATTAGGCCCATTTTCGATCATCCCATGGCCAGATGCAGCCTCTACCTCCCAACTCCTATGCTAACAATAATAATTGGACTTCATCCGATACTCAATACTAACCAAAACCATACCTGGGAAAGTGTCAGATCTGTGGAGTCCAAGGCCACAGTGCCAAACATTGTCCTTCTTTTTACGTTGTCTTTGCTGGTTCTTCATCCCCCTCCCCAAGAGCCAACTTTGTTGCTGCCTCCAATCAAGACCCGTGGATCTTTGATTCTGGAGCTTCTTACCATGTGACCACTGATTTACAAAATCTTGCTATGCATACCCTCTATATAGGCATAGAAGATATCCTGATTGGAGATGGCTCCGGGCTTCATATCAGCCATAAAGTAGTGGACACTACATGCTGCTCACAGAACATTCACCATGGATAAAGCCTTATGTGTGCCTGAAATAAAACAAAACTTAATTTCAATTTATCAATTCTGCGTGTCTAACAATGTTTCTGTTCCATTCTCACCTTTTTCTTTTCTTGTGAAGGATCTGACAACAGAGACACCACTTCTCAAGGGTGCACCTAACAATGGACTCTATGTATGGCCAGCATCATTCTCTCCAAAGCTTGCTCTCTCCACCACTCTTGCAATCATCCCTGATTGGCATTCTAAACTAGGACACCCTGCAAAACCAATTGTTAATCACATTTTATCTACGCATAACATTCATTTCAGTAATAGACTTCCTTCATCTCATACTCATTGTAATGCATGCTTGACCAATAAAAGTCACAAATTACCTTTTTCCAAACCACTCTTGTGTCTACCAAGCCACTGGATGTTATCTTTTCGGATGTATAGACTTCTCCTATCTATTCTCATGACAATTGCAAATACTATGTTATTTTCATTGATCATTACACTAAATACACATGGCTCTACCCCTTACACAGAAAATTTGATGTGCATGTTGTTTTTCTTCGGTTCAAGGCTATTGTTAAAAAGTTCTTTGATACATCTATTAAGACCTTATACATAAATAATAGGGGAGAGTTTATTGCTCTTACTGATTTCCTATCCAAACATGGCATTTCCTTCCGAACCACACCACCTCATACACCTGAACATAGTGGCATAGCAGAACGGAAACATAGACACATTGTTAAGACAGGTCTCACTCTCCTAAGTCATGCATCCATGCCTTCATCCTATTGGCCCCAAGCTTTTTCCACAACAGTCTATCTAATTAATCGCATGCCTATTGCCACTCTAAACATGTCCACTCCCTATTACTGTTTATTTTGCACAAAGCCCAACTATTCTAAACTTTGAATCTTTGGTTGCCTATGTTATCCATGGTTAAAGCCCTACACATCTACCAAATTGGACCAAAAATCAAAACCGTGTGTGTTTGTCGGATACTCACCTTCTCAGAACAGCTATCATTGCCTTGATCCTACCACATCTCGTCTATACACCTCTCGTCATGTCACATTTGAGGAATCAGTGTTTCCCTTTGCCACCTCATTACATGCTCCAACCCAACCTTCAGCTGACCCTACTGCCACTTGGCTTCCACCTCCACTGCATCTTCACCCATCTCCTCCTTCTCCTTCTACAGAATCATCACCTTTCCTTGGTGCTGCCCCTGAGAATGTGGCACTCCCTGTTGATAGTTCCTCCTCAAGAGAAGATATTGGACCAGCCCAAGTGCATCATCCTCCTCCAGTCTCCAGTCATCCGACGATCACTAGAGGAAAGAATAACATCCGCAAGCCTATTCACAAGCTAAGTCTCACTACATAATTACAAGGCAATGCAGCCTTTGAACCAACCTGTATATCACAATCTCTAAAGGATTGCAATTGGCGCAAAACTTGCTCAGAAGAATCCAATGCATTAGTCAATAATGGTACCTAAGAGCTAGTTCCACCTAAGGCTACACCAAACCTTGTAGGCTGCAAATGGATCTTCATAATCAAACACCACTCGGATGGGACAATTGAAAAGTACAAAGCCCGCCTGATTGCCAAAGGATTTCATCAATGTCCTGGCATTGACTATGTTGAAACCTTCAGTCCTGTTGTAAAACCATCAACTATTAGACTCATTCTCAGCATAACTGTCTCAAATGGATGGGATTTCCACCAACTAGATGTGAATAATGCATTTTTACAAGGCCCACTAACAGATACAACATTCATGGCACAACCCAAGGGATTCATTGATTCTGACAAACCACATCATGTATGTCAATTGAAGAAAGCTATCTATGGCCTTAAACAAGCACCAAGAGCATGGTACCAAGCACTCATACTATTTCTACTTCAATCTGGATTCACTAATTCACACTTAGATACTTCTCTTTTCCTCAATCACACATCACATGGTATAGTTATACTTATTATCTATGTAGATGATATTATTGTCAAAGGTGATAATACCACTCTACTTAATTACTATATTAGTCTTTTAGCTGAGAAGTTCTCCATCAAGGATTTAGGAAGTCTATCCTATTTCCTTGACATTGAGGTTCTTCGAAACAACCAAGGTCTCTTACTTTCTCAAAAAAGTACATCACTGATTTACTATATGACACCAAATTGCATAAAGCAAAACCAGTACTCACACCTATAGCGAGCCATCCGACTCTGACTCTACACTCAGGCACCAAATTAACAGATGCAAGTGAATATCGCAGAATAATTGGAAGTCTACAGTACCTATTACTAACCAGACCAGATATTGCCTTTGCTGTGAATAAACTATCTTAGTTCAATCATTGTCCCACCACTGAGCACTGGCTAGCTGTTAAAAGACTCCTTCGGTAGCACTATTGATGATGGTATTCAACTTTTCCGAAGCTCCAATTTGAATCTTCACGCCTTCTCTAACGCTGATTGGGGAGGAGACAAAGACACCTATCGCTCCACTAGTGCCTTTATCGTCTTTTAAGGACAAAACCCCGTGTCTTGGAGCTTAAAAAAGCAGCGATCTATGGCTAGATCATCCACGGAGGCCGAATATAAAGCCGTTGCAAATACGGCTGCTGAGCTAACTTGGATACACAATCTTCTTACTGAACTATGAATCGGGTTACAACACACTCCAGTGATCTATTACGACTACATCGGAGCTACCCAACTGAGCTCCAATCCGATCTTCCACTCTCAGATGAAACACGTCGCAATCGAATTCCACTTCATTCGGGATCTGGTCCAATCTGGTGCTCTTCGTGTCTCTCATGTCTCTGCTGCCGATCAGACGGCCGATTGTCTCACCAAACCACTCTCTAGACAACCCTTTCTTTGACAAAAGGTCAAGCTTGGTGTTCGTCGACGCCCACCAGCTTGAGGGGCCATATTTGGGATACTTATCATCATCTCAAGCTACCACAAGCCCATTTCCTGTGACAGCCCAAGTCCACAAATATAATCAGATAAGATAGAGCAAGTTTAAGTTTAAACAGATTTGGTGTTATCACAATCTTCTGTATATAGGATCAGATAGTATCAATTTTGAATACTCAAATATACTGTTGTACGTGTATATAAATAGATATATCAAACATGAATATATCATTTTCATTTACCCATTCAACTCTACTCCTTATAAAGATATCCATTTAAGAAAGCCCTTTGATATCAATTTTAAATAATTAAAATTTTCTATGACATGCAAAAGCAAGTTAAATTTTGATAGATTCTAGTTTAACAACAAGGGCATAAGTCTCATCAAAATCAATACCTTATTATAACCTTGAGCTACAAGTCTAGCTTTATTTCTTACCACCTTACTATTTTCGTCAAGTTTGTTTCTAAATACCCAACAAGTTCCAATGACTAACTTGTTTTATGGATAAGGTACTAGATTCCAAACTTGGTTCCTATCAAACTAGTTTAGTTCATCATTCATAGTTGCAGTCCAGTTTTCATCAGCGAGTGCCTCTTTAACAGTCTTTAGTTCTAGTTGTGAAACAAAAGCAACATAATTATTTTTTTTAATGAGGCTTTGGTTCTTAGACCTTTTGAAGGGTCTCCTAGAATATACTGAAGTGTATCAAGACCTCTCCATTTTGTCGGTGTCCTAAAACTTCTGCTTTGAGCATCTAGTGTCTTTTGTTGCATAGATTCCTATTGAGGTGTACTTGCATAATGAGCCTTTATTATCCTAACTTCAGAAGGACCTTCTTGATCTTGCGAATCTGAAGGCACTAATGGTACAGTTTGAGTTTGTGGCATATCTTGAGGGACCAAAGGATGTTCTTCATCATCCGAATCAGTAGCTATTATTGAGAGCAATGCCTCATTAAATACAACATGTATTGACTCTTTTATCCTCTTGGTTCTTTCTTTGTAGACTCTAAATCCTTTGCTAGTAGTGTTATATCCCAAAAAGATGGCTTCATCAAAACTTGCATCAAATTTTTCAAGTTTATCCTTACCATTATTCAACATAAAACACTTACAACAAAAGGCTCAAAAGTAGGCAACATTGGGCACTTATTCAAAATCTAATAGGCAGTAGATACAACTTTTGCCACTTTTACACAGCATGGTTCTGGCCATATCAATAAGGGTCATGTTCTTTCTCTCAACAACCCATTCTGTTAAAGAGTCCTTAGATAGGAGAAATTTTGAGTTATACCATTATTATCATAGAAATCTTCAAATTTTAGTTATCAAGTTCTCCTCCATGGCCATTTCGAATTGAAGTAATGCAGCATCATTTTTCAATCTGAATTTTCCTGTAAAACTTCTCCAAGACTTCAAAAGCATCTTCTTTATTTGTAAGGAAATAAACCCATGTGAATTTAGAGCAATCATCTACTATAACAAAACCATAATGTTTACCATCAAAACTTTGAGTTCTAGTAGGACCAAACAAATCCATATGTATAAGCTCAAGTGGTTGGTTAGTAGATACAACAATTTTAGGTTCAAAGCTACTTCTATCTTGTTTTTCTTTCAAGCATGCTTCACAAACCTGATTGTTCTCAAAAGTTAAATTAGGTAATCCTCTTACTAATTCATTCTAAGAGAATTTTGACAAAATGCTCATGCTAACATGTTCAAATCTTCTATGCCATATTAATTAGCCCTTTTCTAAAGAAACAAAGCACTTAACCTTTTGAGAAGATATGTCTTCAAGTTAAGCACAATATATATTCTTATTTCTAAGACTAGCAAACACAATGTTATCATTATGATTATCAATTATTTCACAATGAAATGCATAGAATGTGACTCTATATGCCTTATCACATAACTGACTAATACTCAATAGATTATGTTCCAAACCATCAACATACATAACATTATCAATAGAAGTCAAGTTAGAGGCACCAATTTTACCAATTCTAGGGACCTTTGATTTGTTTTTGTTAGCAAAAACAACATTACCTCCATCTTTGCTTTCAATATAGTTGAAGTATGATATTTCACATATCATATGTTTTGAACAACCACCGTCAACTTTCCATCTTGTTACTATTCTGAAGTATATCAGGCCATGTACCCTACCCTTTTTAGAAGCCTTGAGCTAACAAGTAGGTCAGAGCTTGATATAGTCGGTGACTCTACATTTGCCACCTAAGTCTGTCAAGATGTTGGCATTCATAATGAGTATATAAGTCATAATGAGGAAAGTGGTGGTGTCGACTCAAAGCTTTATGGGGAAGGTGGTGCTTGTTTGACAAGCTTAAAACTCGAGTTGTTCATCAACCTCAAACCACCAAATTTGTTGAAGATATGCAATTATGCATCAGAGTTCAATTACTTACGAAAAAAGGAACAAGTAAAGCAGTTCTTTCTTTTTTTATTTTATTTTTATTTTTAGTTAAAATATTTATTTTTACGTAACATCAGTACACTAAATGATAGCTACATGTTCAATAAATGTGCTAATATGTTGTATCACACCAACACTGATAACTATAGAGTGGACTATTTTTGCAAATATTTGAAAGTAATTTATCATTACTTAATATTATAAAATTGCAAATTGTGTAACCCATAATTTTAAGCCTTAAGCTAGGTACTAAATCAATAATAATCAAGAAAATTCAATCAAGTTAAACAATTAAATGAGGCTCTGATACTATTATGAGAAAATCAACTATGATCAAATCACAAATATAATAGAAAAATAATTTTATGTTTTATATTAAATATTTTTAATTAAATAACTTAAATATATACAAATTAGAAATAAAAGGGTAAAATCATACATGATTTAGATTTCTCTCGAAGTATTTACTATAAGTTGTTTATATGTGTAGCCTATAATGATGTTCACAAATTAGAGAAAGAAGTCAAACGTTTTGAGAGGAAAAGACAGGAGTATTAGCTCCCTAATGTTTCTTCCGTATTGGTAGGAAAAAAATCCTAGGATTTCTTTTCAATTAAAATTGAACTTTTAGTTATAACTAAAGTAATTGTAATTGTATTTAGATTTAGATTTTAATAAAATCAAATATATGATTCTTAAAGTTTTCCAAACTTCAAAATTAAGTTCATCATAATTTAAATTGATTTTTTATTTTAAAATACGCTTTATATGTGACTCGTTAAGTTTTTAATATATTGGAGATTATTTAAATCCTAATTATAATTCTAATTTATAATTAAAATAAGATAAATTAAAACTTCTTTAATTTATCTGTATTTCTCATATTAAATAATTTATAATTATAGATTAATATTATCTTTAAACAACATGTCTTAACCATTTAAATATTGAAAATGTCAGAATAATTTGAATTAACATGTTTATGCCTAGTTGTAACATATAATTTAATCTTTTCATCACTTAATATTCAAATCGAATATAAAGTATAAAATTAGTGTCTACTCTATTTAAATCCAATGATATTCTTTCTTGCTCATTAGTAATCAATTATATTTATAAACAACATTTTCAAATATTAATTCACTATAGCTAGAGCTTTTCTTAAATTACTAATTCATGACTAATAAGGACTATTCTCTCTCATTCCTTTAAAGTGACGAATCTTTTATTAACTAATTCACCTATCTCTATATAATTCATATCATATCCAAATACTACCGATTGAGCTATTCTAAATAGAATAGGTTATGTAACATCAAAATATAGTAATTTATACCTAAGATTTTTTGCTAATTAACCTTTAAGGATCAATAATATAACTATTATAATGAGAATATTCGGACATACAAGCAATATTTCATTTAAAATCTTCATAATTAAGCTAGTTATTTTTCAATAAGTACCCACATATTTGTTTAAAATTTTTCCATATTTTAGTTTATAACACAATATACGTTAGTCTTTACACTCTATTAATATTTAGTCTTAATAGTACAATGGCAGAAACAATTTAGAGATATTACGTAAATGCAACATAAATGTCATAAATATAATTTCATCATAATTTTATTTATAAAATATATTTGTTTTACATAATTTATTTTATATATAAATGAATTAAATTAATTGATATCTTTAATTAATTATATCACAAAATATATAATTAATAAATTGATTGTAGAGCATACTCTGCTTGTATCTTTATCAAAACTTAAGAAAAATTATATGCCTTGTTTTATCAAGTAAGAAAGTAAACAATGTAGTCGTTACTTACGTGTTAACTTGAGTTCGAAGTGAAAATAGTTACTTCAACTTGTATTTTGTTACTTCAACTTGTATTTTGTTTCCAATTGGAAAAGGCTTTTTTTTTCTTTTTTTCTTATAATGTGATTCAGGAAGGTTTCAATTATGAAAAGACACTTTTAAATCATTCATATCTAAATTAATTTCTATTCGAGTCAGATAAGTATCTTATAAAAAGTAAAAATTTAACTTTATATTTTAAATAGCTACATACATAAGAATAGTTTGAACTCACGGTCTCATTTAAATTAAAAAAATTCTCTAGCAACTGACCTGAAAATTGGGGATGAATTAGTCAAGGCGTTCATATTAAGCAAAAGGGTGCAAAGTAGTTAAATTTGGTCAGGATGCTGTACGACCTTGTAAAAACGGAGGAACAAAACACATTATGTGGACTGTTCATGATTTTGCATTTGACAGAAGCAAAAACTCTTCCTCGCTGGGCTCGCTCAATCGTGTGAAACTAATTACTAAAAAGGGTAGGGTACATGGCCTGATAATGAGAGAAAAGAAAGGTCATCTGTCCCTGCAAAGGAGCCATGCATGTGTGCTGGCATATTTCCCTTTTCCCCAGGTGAAAAGAAGTACCAGATTGATTTTGCCGTACGATATCGAGAATCCCATCAAACAAAATAAATGGTAGCTAAAAAATTGAACTCTTAGTCATCCAAGCGTAAGCAAAAGGCATGAAACGGTTGAGAAGTATGCGTCCTAATTTATTGCCACATCTTTGTGACAGGAGAGAAGGACGTTTCGAAAGGAGAGGGTGTTCTTTCTCTAGGTTGACGCGGTTTCGGAGCTGCTTGACAGGTGAGCAACAGCTGGTTTGTGTTATTATGTAAGTTTTTGCTGATGTAATTTAGTGACTAGTCTTGTTACAGTTAAGACTGCGCGTGTTGAAATTGAGTTTTGTGTTTTTTTTAATTACTTTCATTTAACTTTGGATTATTTTTTTATATATTTTTTCATGGCCTCCAGAAAAGCTACTTAACCATGCAGCTGCAGATCCTGGAAGTTGCCTCTTGAGATGAAGAATCCTATGTTCTTTTTTTTTTTTTTTTAGATATCACGCCCCCAAATAATAAAATATTCTTTAATAAAGAATTACGAGTTTGCACTTCTGATGAGTTCACTTTAAACTCTCGTCTGTCCCTATAGTAGACTTGCCATCTAAGTCGGAAGAAACTCTAGGACAGAAGAACTGGTTTACATCTTTTTTGCTTTCCATGCTGTATCGTCTTTGATTGGTGCAAGTGGGCGTTGCAGTAGACTCTTTCGAGAAGACTTGAATCATTTCCCTTGCCTTTACCCTCCCCAAGCTATCGCACGTTGTCTTACGTTTCTACCGTATTGACCATTAAGACAAGCAAATCTGAAGCAACTAATTGCTTAAATAAATTTCTTCAAAAAGTTGGCTAGACCCATAAATGTCTTATGCTTAACAGTCCTTTATTTGAGAAGTTCTTGTTAGTCTAACCATCGTACATTTGCCCAAAATCAAATTAGTGACAGCAATATCTTTTGACAGAGGTGTCGAGCATTACTTCTGCCCAAACAATAATTCCATTTGACCATTTCAAAACTCTATAGTAAATGTACAGAATTGCCTATTGAATAGCTGGTCAATAATCTATCTTAAAGGTAAATTTAAGCTCTTTATCCAGCAAAAGTGAAAAATATGGATACACGATGTACTGAAGTAAACAGAGTTAGTGATTCTTGCTTTCTCATTATTGCCACAAAATTAGTTTTTCAATAATTATTTGTTGAAACTTGAAAGTTGACTGACAATAGGGTAATGGTGGCAGGACAAAGAAGTCATTTGGGGACAAATAAAAAGACACTTATTTTTCCATGTATGCATAATAAAACACCTGTCATCCAATGTATGTCCATGTTTTAGAACCGCACTGTTGCTTTCCTTGACTAGTGTGATCTGCTAACTCAAAGCTAAGACGACTCCCTCCCTCTCTATAAATATCAACCCTTCCTTGCTTTTCATCCAGTTCAAAATCTAACCTCATTCCTTTCCTCACTTCCGAAAAGAAGAACAAAACTACACAAGTCACACAATTAGCAACACACGTCATGCATAACTCCCTTCAAAAGCCTTTTGTTCATCAAAAGCCATAACCCCCAACCCCTTTTTTGGTTTCAATCCAGATCCCCAACCCCTTTTTTGGTTTCAATCCAGATCCTTCGACAATAACAACTCTTCTTGTCCCCGTTGAGGAAAGTTTCGACATTTTGAAGTTGGTGCAACCCTTTTATTGTCTACTCTGCCGATGGTGACGACTGAGCACAAGATGGAATCAGAGACACCAAAACCAACGGCCAAGTCACCTTCATCCTCATCATCAGCATGTAAAAAGAAGTACAAGGGCGTGAGGATGAGGAGCTGGGGTTCGTGGGTGTCAGAGATAAGAGCACCAAATCAAAAGACAAGAATATGGTTAGGTTCCTATTCTACACCTGAAGCAGCTGCTAGAGCTTACGATGCTGCACTTTTGTGTCTTAAGGGCTCTTCTGCCAGTCTTAACTTTCCACTCACTTCTTCTCATCACATTCCTGATACTGTTATGTCTCCAAAATCCATCCAAAGAGTGGCTGCAGCTGCGGCTGCTGCTAATAGTTTCACTGACAATGCCGCCTCCGCCACCTCACCGGCGCCTTTTCCTTCTTATTCCCCATCTTCTTCGTCAATCTCATCGTCTTCATCAATGGCCTCCTCTCCTTGTGATCAGATTGATGATGATGTTTCGCTCATGCAACCTCTGGAGGTGGAGACCTACAACGAACCAATGTCCATGTTAGATTCGTTCTACAGCTTTGACTGTCTGCAATATCCCAAGTATCTTGATCAAATGTTCAGTGGGGCTTCTTTCAATCCACCAACAATGGATGATTTATACGAAGGGGATATTCGTCTGTGGAGCTTTGCTGATTAGTCCAAGTCCAATATTAACCGGATTCCAAATTTTATCATCTGCGTGAATATAATTCTTTGGTCCGTTGGTCATCTCTTGCTGTTTTGAAGACATTACTGACGGTAACCTTATAATTTCGTATGACAGAATGCTGATGTTAGGAGAAGAGACTCACATGGCGAAGGGAACACTTTTTTGGCACTCTTTATCATGCGAGTTTTATGGATATCATTTACGATGAATTATTCAAGCTGTCATATGCAATGTTTTGTAGTTAAGTGGAATAAAATAGAGAACATTTGTATTATTCAAATGGATGTCAAGTAAGGCTATATACACTAATGAATTACAGCTAGGTGACACTTTGGATAGAGCGAAACTTTGATTCTTCAATTCTATCTAAGTTGAAACAAAATGTACAGAGGGTGTGGAAACTTGAAACCACCTGCTAAGTAGTTTACTCACATCAGCCAGAATATGATTATAGTTATTATTAAGGTTCTATGCCAACTAGTTGATATAACATGTGCCCTACCCTTTTTCTATATGACAGATATTCAGAAATAGCATGAATGCTTGATGATCATTCTACGAGGAAAGGAACAAAACTTTGATTCAACTTAAAATCCATTACTCTGATGAGAGTTTTAATCAAAATTATATAGATCAAAGAAAAGGGAACGGTTATATAATTGAACTAGAGGATTTATTCATGTGAGTTGTTGCTCCAGCTTTGATTCAACACTGCCTATTTGTCAAATTAAAGTGTTGGAAACTCCTGCTCTGGTCCTCATAAAGATGGAATTTCGAACAATATCAGATCACGTCTGATATATTTAATCCAGTAGATAACTTTTTGGTCTAATTTGGGAGCCTGGTCAAAAGATCGCACATGTCCTGTCCTCTTTAGAAATGGGGTGGTGGCATGGTGTCCCATGCTTTGTTGTTTCCTATAATAGTTCTCAATTAATTTGGTCTTTCTCTCACAAGGTTTTGCTTCTGGATATCAGCCTTCATCGGCTTGGGCTTGTGGTGGGTCCAATGTGGGCCTTTTTCATTTGGGCCCACAATGGATTACGACTCCACCTCTTCTGTATAAATCGCGCACATACGTCCCGTGACAAAGGCTGGCATTGAAGTCACTGACAGATCATGTGATTCATAAACATCTATTATTAATGCTGGCTTTGATACAACATAGTATTATGGCCCATAATTTGTTCAAATCAAGTGATCGCTGTCATGAATGATGCAGCTGGCTTAATCTAATTTTGTTGTGGTCTTCACAGTCTCTGTATAGTTGCGTGTTACAAGCGACAAATAATCAAACAATCCATTCCATATGCAATCTGAATGTTGTACAACACATAACATTTGTTGTTATTAAGAGTTTTAATTGAATTATCCAAAATCTTAGAAAGTGATTCTTCCATAAAGTAAAAAGAGAAATGATAAATAAGAAAGTCGAGAGGTACAAGTCAATATCAAGCAGAGGGTTTTTACGTAAACCTCTCTGGTCTAGTAAATACTATCATTGAAGTAAGAAGACAAAAGAAGATCATTTTACATCAATATTGGAGTAATGCTCAAATATAATGTTTTATAATAGAATGTAATATAAATAAATGTAATAGAAAATTGTTACTTGAGAGAGATGAAAGGGTTTATTTATAATGTAATATAGTGAAATGTTGTTTGGATGAAAGGTTTATAATGTAATATAGTGTAAAATTGTTTATCATTTTATATTCTATCCTAAACCCCCCCAAATCGCATTTTTACTGTTTAAGATTAAATGAGATATAATATGAAACCATTTTCTTCTATCTTATTTCATTCCATTCTATTATAAATTATCTTTTCTAAACGATGAAATAATATTACATTACATTTCATTCCATTATTAAACCCCCAACCAAATATACTCACCCCTTAACTCTTGGATTCGCCACCGGGAGTTACACAAAAAAAAAGCAAGATACGGGTTTTAACAGGGACCAGTTGCTTGCTCACTTGAAGGTTCTTCATTTCTAAGTGTACCCCCGCCTTTTCTTCATTTTAAGTAATTTAGGTTCAGCTTAAACTTAAGCATTTCTCTTTTGAACTCTCACATTCGTATATTAGAGTGGTCAGTGATGGATATTAGATGTATTGGTTTAGAGTTGCTCTTATGAAATTATGAACTTTGATCATTGGGAGCATTTCTGCTTCCGTGTAGCAATTTGTAACTAACAGATTGATAGTGAGAAGAAACGCTTAATGAATTTAAAAGTAGAGATCCTTCAAATTTTAACTGTTAAAAAACAGTTAATGATATCATTTATAAATAATAAATAATGATCAATTGAAAATATTGATGATAATTATTTGAAAAACACAAATGTGAGATGAGTTGCACGAGTAAAAATAAAATTTTTTTAGAAGAGTATGTTAACCGATAGAATATAATCAAAATCAAGTAAGTGGTTTGATTAATAATGCATATGATTTGCAAAATATTGTGTTTATATATGTGTTAGATATTTTGTATTAGAGTATGTTCCATGTATATCTTAATCATGAATCTTATCTTGGTAAATTTGAAATTGTATTTTTAGTTGACTTCAAATTATGATAATGACTAGCAAATGCTTATTTGTATCAATTAACACAAATTTTGTTTATGTTTGTGTTGAATAAGTATAATTGACTAATTCAAAAGTCAGTGCTACTTTATTGCAACACATTTATTTAGTGGATTCTAGTTGTTGTTATGTTAGTGGTTAGTGGACAATAACAGTAACTAGGTAGTTTAGCAGATTGTGGGATTGGGTTCCTACTTTTCAGCTTTATTGTTATTCTTAAGGTTATTTAAGCATTGTATTGGAGTCATCGTTTTTTAAGCTTGAATAAAATATTCAGTTTCCTTTGCGCAAAACCAACAATCCTTTTTTTAAATCCAACATTTGGTATCAGAGCCTATTTTGGTCCATTGGGTAATTGCATGCTTTAGTTCATTGGGTATGGCGTAAATCCTCTTTGGGTCCTTGATAGAGACACACAAATATAGCTTATATTTTAGGAGTTGGGAAATACATGAGTGAGAGACACAAATAAGCTTTGGGAGTTGGGAAACACGATGGCAACACTTGGTTTTTCTTCACCTCCACTCATACCCATCTTTAATGGAGAAAAGTATGAATTTTGGAGTATCAAAATGAAAACGTTGCTTAGATCGCAGGAGCTTTGAGATGTAGTTGAATATGGATTTGTAGATTTGATAGATCCAGATGAAGAAGAAGAAGATGGACAGATACAAGATGAACAGGAGCGACAACAGTTGCGAGAGACCAAGAAGAAGGACGCTAGAGCCTTGTATTTCATCCAACAAGCAATGCACGACACAATCTTTTCTCGAATTGCTTCAGCAAAAACGTCAA
>JANKYE010000009.1:9795768-9809131 GCA_032467995.1 Erythroxylum dillonii | reverse complement strand
AGCATCATTATCTTTAGCTTCCATTTGCATCTGAATTCTTTCTGCTTCCCTCTCAGCTTCTTCTTCTTCTTGATTTTTACTGACATAGCCAACTCTTCTACCATTCTTAACAATTCAGGTTGCACAAGACAATTTAGGTCAACAATGGGTATTTCGTATTCTGGTTGGTTGTTCAATTGAAATGAAGAAAAAACGGTGACAGATGAAGAAACCAGAAATATATATAAACTCATGAAGGAATAGGAAGAAAAGAATGGCTTTTGGTGTTGAAGAAAGCATTCTTTTTGTAGTTTTCCAGGCGGAGGTTAAAAGGGTCATGAGCAGGGATAGCAATGGGTAGGGTTTGGTTCGGGTTTTACTCTATCCATATCCATATCTATTTTTTATGACATAATTCGTATTTATATCCATATCTATCGGTTTTTACGATTTACTACCCATATCCAAATCTATTGGATTGTTCGAGTTTTTAGATATCCGTCAGGTTGTATAGTACATAAAAATATAACTTTTAAATAGAAAATATAAAGAGTAGATTTTTGCGAATGCTCCAAATCAAAATTATTTTAATAATAATAAGTCAAGATTTTGATTTGTATGTATTAAAAAAATCATAAAATTGGAATAATAAAAATCATAATATTTAGTACAAAGACAGCATACATTTTTCACAATTTAAAACTGAAACAAAGATTTAAATAACTAAAGCTTCAAAATGTCTTTGCGTGAACTCCATAACATTCAAAATTCCATCTCCATATCATTTGCATTATTGTCATCCTATAAGAAAATAAAATATGAGTATTGAGGAGTAAAGTGGAGATTTTAAAATTATTTCTTCGTATAAAATTTTAGTATTTTATTATATTTAACCATAAATATTCAAAAAAAATAGAGTTAATAAAAAACGAGTAAGATATGGGTATCTATGGTTCGGGTTTTACTCAACTCATATCCATAACCATTTTTTATGACTCAACTCATATCCATATTCATCGATTTTTATAATTTACTACCCATATTTAAATCTATTAGATCGGATAGTGCAAATATTAATTGGGTTAAAAACTTACTGTCATCCGTCGTCATGAGCTGTTTCTTACTTGGCTTTGAAGGAAAGGATAAAGGTGGATTAATTTTGCAGAGTTTGAAGTTGGGCTAGAGGGAGGACTTTTGAGGGAAAGATTTACACGGTTGTCTTTCCCGGGAAGGGACGTTACGTTACGTTACGTTACGTTGGTATCTCTGGATTGGATTATGATTATGTGTTTTCCTTTTCTCCTCCAAGGGAAAAGGGCTGCTAAAAGGAGTTTAGATTGGGAAGGGGATTCACGTAATAGAAGCCCACACTACAACTCAACCTTGAAATGGGTCAGGGTCAGGGCCAGGGCTGGCTGAGCTCAGTTACGAGATTGTATCCAAAGTTGAGTGTGGGGAGATTCTTAAGTCTTAACCGAGGAAACAATAAGACTGCAATTGTTCGAAGAAATTGACCGTTTTGGTTATTTATGGTACAATTCAAAGTGCGTTGGATGTTGACTATAATTCTCTTAATGCACATGCACTCTATTGGTTATTGAAATGAAATTGCAAATGTTTCTTGGCATTTATATAATCATAAGAAAAAGAAACAACGCTTCTTGCGTGTTCTAAACGACCCTAGGCTGGGAAGTGGGAAACATATCTATCAACTTTCACGTGTATTTATGATTCCAAGAACATTTGTTCATTTAAAGGAAGGCTTTTGTCAAACGTTTGGTGGCCGCTGTTTGCTTTCCTCCGGCTTTGTTTATTAATTTATGCATTGCCCTATGGTTACTTTAAAATAACAAATTGAAATTGATTTAAGTATACTTGGGATCAATCAGTGCATATCTCTCTTCGCGTCTCAGTAGATAAATAAAAATTGGACACCTGCGGTGGTATGGTATACGAGATTGTGACTTCAAGATGTAAAATATGAAGAGGTGTCTTATCCTTACGACAGTCAAAGTTTATGAAGTCTTCAGATTTTACATGTGTAATAATAATAACGCTGACAAGTTGTTTAGTGGTTGAACCAAATATCTTTATCCTAATAATACAGTACACCGTTCTTCGTCCATAACAACATATGGTCAGAATGGAAACGCACTATTTTGATATATTCCCTTAAAATTAAAGTAGTTAACAACAACTTAATTATTTTTAATTTACATATATATCTATGATAGAATTGGCTAACATAGACTAAAGTTGCGTTTTGATAAAACAGATGGTTACTTGATGTGTACAATGTTGGTATTCACAGTTCATGCCGACAGTGTACTCTCTAATTAACATCAATTTGAATGTAAGCTAATATATAACTAAACTCAAATTAACGTCATATTGACCAACATATTTTAAGAATTGTTGTTGGTCTTGTATGATGAGTTATGAAAAGAAAGAACACAATGTCCTGAACCAGCTACCAAAAGTTCTGCAGCCCTTGGTCTTTAATTTGGTTCTAAACCAATTTCTAGGAATGGGAATGGGAGGACTTGGAAGTTAACTAACAATTCAGAGGTTTACTGGCGAAAGTTAAAACCTGTTAAATAAATTGTTGAACCTAATTAAAGGCAACAGCTTGCAAGAAAATAGACATTGCCATCTTTTTCAACCAAATTTTCGAATTTATATCAATTGTAATTTCAGAAAAAGAAACCTACCATTAATTCTCTTAACCTCTTCTTCTGTGGTTGAAGAACTGGGATTGATAGCTTCTTCCACAAGTAAACGCTTGAAAGGAAAGGAAGCCATTCAACGAAGAAATAGCAGTGATATATTTTGTCAAACCGGCTATATTTAATAGTTTGTACAGATTCTTGGACAAAGGACAATCAGCTTGAAGAAGAACATCGTTAAATATAAACAGTTGAAAGTGAAACTTAACTAAGACCATTTTACAACTTAGGGGTGGCCATCTTCATTTGCTATTAAAAGAATTCCAACTATGATCAGAAAAGATTCAATGACTTTAGATTTATTTTCTCGGACTTATTACTGCTACTTTCGCTAACAGAAATGTTGAAAGAGCTATGGCTCACGGGCAGATATGTCATCTCCTCCACGTCCACAATACAAACAAGTCAGTGGAAGATATTCAGGTCGAGAACAACACTGTTCTTGTTTCTTTCTATTTTTTTGTCGTTTGTTTGCAAAGTTCATTGAGAAACGAGTTTTGACTTTGGGGAGGCTGGGGCTTCGCTAAGATTTAACGTTTCTGACACCATCAGAGCTAACCAACTTCACACTATGTAGCGCGATCAAGTTAACAAACTATATAAGTTAGGTGACTTAATCCAATCCACGAAGATTTGTCTTTCGTGGTAAAGAAATCAACTTTTAACTAAGAGATGGGGATCCATGTTTAATTACTATCGAAGGAGTAATGAGAATAATAATAATAATACAATCGATCACTTTTTTTATATTATTTTTAAAAAATAAATTGAACCACAATGTGTGTGTCCTTTACTCTTGCATGGACAATGACTTTCGACTCTCTCATTTTTCATAAATTAGAATTTACAAAAAGATAATATAAACTCTTTTTATTTAGTAGACATTAATTTAAAATTTTTAAAGTTGGTGAAATCAGGTCATTAACTGATTTATAAGTAAAAGGCAGAAATAATTAAATTTAATCATCTTATCATATAAAAAGGACATGCTGTATAATGAATAGAGAACTTTATTAGAACTATTTAATGACGACATGAGTTTATTAAAGTTCATAAATTATTTTAGTTAATTTATTAAAAATAAAATTTAAACTCGAAAAATTGACAAAGGAAGGGCGTTTTGATTCGGACATCAGACAGACTTTGGTTTGAAGTTATAGCTGATTGGGACATGTTATCAGAGTCCACTTCAGTGTACTCTTTTCCTTCTCTGTTGGGCAATTTCTGAATAGTATTTAGCATTTAAACAAGGTTAAGCCAGACAGTTCAAGTAACACAAGAGGCAAAGCATAGAAGAATGGCTTAAGGTGTACCTTCAAACGGTACAGAAGTTCTTCTCCATGTCCAATTATGGATTCTGTATACAGAATACATGCTCCTACTCATTAGTAAATAAATTTAAATTAAAATGGTAGCCAACTAATACGACGTTTAAGTGCCTGAAATGAACTTTTATTATAATAATAAAGGTAGGTAATGAAAACGGTAAGCGGACCTTTACGTTTCTCTTGAAACGAATTGGTTTACATGGTAGTTTGGAGTTGGATTCTGGGAGCTGGATTTTGCTAAATCTGTGACCGAATTCCCAGCTGGCCTTTTGAATAATGAGCACAATCAGCACTAATTAATTACATTTAAAGTTGCTTTGATTGCATTAGAAGCAAAGGTTGGTGACAGTACTATGGATGAGGTTTTAATATTTTTTAAAAAATACATACTCGAGATGGAGTAGTATTCTTTTATACATTAGAAGAACATAATTTGAACATGAAGAAGATTGAAAGTAATACTAGAAACAAACCTATCCTTGTTTAAAACTTTAAAAAAAGGACATTTCCGTCTTATAAGCTATTAAATCATTCATTTGAATCCTTTATTTCCAATTTCACAAGAAAGTTTCTTAATGGGTCATTTCCTTCACAGTTTTGCCTTTAATTTTATCTTGTTTCTTGTAATCATTCAAGATAAAAAAAGTGGTAGATTTTGAGTAATAAATGCATAAACACGACGTGCCTCTGCTGACTGCTGGCCTGTGCTGTGCAATGTAATGTAGTAACGAATAAGACATTTGAAAGTTCGAAGTTTCCATGAAACTTGAAGTTGCACTCGCACATTCTCTTTCGGTCGAGAAGTTTTACACAAACATGCCTCGATGGATCTATCAATAATTTCAAAGCATGTAGACTCCTAACCACAATCACTTCACTAGATAAAAGACAATAGAGACTCAATTTCATACTAGAACCTTAACGTCTGTGTTCTGTCGTTATTATACGCCTAAGTTGGTTCGACACCTTGTAATCCTTTTCTTTTTGCGAACAGGCAGTCCAGTATTTATCATTTTGATGCGTGTGGGGATTAACAAACATTTAATGTGAGAGCTGTCTCAGGAAACAAAGTCCCAAGAATATTTATGTAGTACAACTGCTACATTACTGGCCAGAAGTTGGAACCCTCCAAGGCAACCAAATGAATAGAAATTTCAACCAAACAAGCTATTGTGAGTGATTGAACACTCTCATTTTTAATTAGAGATCTCGAGTTTGAGTCCTACCAACCCTTATAAGTCGATCCGATGTGAGTGAGAATTAATTTGAAAGTGGATAGCTTAAAGACGTCTTTCTCTTATGGGTTGATTCGGTGCGAGTGAGAATTAGTTTAAAAGTAGATGACTTAAAACGCCTTTCTATAATTGAGACCCTTCTAAAACACCTCGTGAACTAGTAAAAAATAAAATAAAATAATAGAAATTCATTTACTTGAATAGTGATGACTGATGTATTAATTTATGATACTAAAGGACATGGTTCGACGCAGGACTAATGTCCTTCATTTAATCTCTCTCTTTTGCAGTAGATTATAGAGTGGCTTACAAATTTTCTAGTCCAGTAGACAATACTGTAAATCATATTTTGAATGGAAAATATCAAAGTTGTATGTATATAATAATATAAAAGAAGCATCTGGGGAACAGAGAGTGGATCCAGAAATGTTTTTGGACACCACAACCACATCGTCATTACGATCATGTGCTTGTAGACTACATGATAACCAAACAAAACATTATCATACAGTCGTGTCATTGCCAAACAAGATGGTTGTGCATGTGTTTAGGTGCATTGTCTTCATTTCAGCCGTATTAAATGCACAGAGAAACGGAACGAGGGATTCTTAAAACAAATGTGACCCATCATTGCCTGGTTAGTTGAAGGAAACTGTCTAACAGATTTGGATTACGTTACATGTAATGACACTGCGGAAAGACAAGAACACTGTTATGTCAGTATGGCAGAAGACAGTAATAAGGCAGGTCGAGAACTGTTCTTGAAAATTTGATCTTCCATTGATGATATCGATATACACAGTGTATACACAAGTTAATATATCATAAATAGAAGCCTAAACCAATCTCAACCTCCGATCAGCTTTAGCTAACCGGGGTGGCCTATCCCAAACACATGAAATTAGTAAATTTACACTTCTCAAACATTAGTGTCACAAAATTTGCCGTCCATCCGGTTTTGAACGGCTTTTACTGCAGCAACTCTGGCTGCAGTAGCGGCTCTATTTGCAGCTTGAGTAGCTTTGTTCACTTGTTCATCCACTAGGCGTATATGAACGGCATTTTCTGCTGTTCTTCTAGCAGCCTGCGATTCAGAGTCACGATGAATTAAGCTATTGCAGAGGTTTTAAATATTGTGTGATGTCCTATCACTTAATAAAATTAGGACGTCAAGTGTGTCACGGTTAAAGTACCTGAACTGCTCTTAAAACTGCATCGGTCAGTGGAGGTAGAGTGGCCTTCAGATTTCCACCGTCCCATTCTCCACATTTGGCCTCGCCACTTCTGAAAGCATACATACCATAGCCTTGCTTCCGACCTTCATGCCACGATCCTTCATAGCAGTGACTGTTGGCGAAGTGATAAACACCGAAACCATGGATCTTGTCGCCAAAATATTCTCCAGCATATCTATCACCATTTCTGCAAAAGCAGCCACTTTCCTTCATCATTTATTGGTTCCCCATAAAATTAGAATAGACAATATTTATCATCATTAAGACAAATTGAAAGCTAACGGTAAGATCAAGCCACAGCTTCAAGGAATCATAAATTACAAACATTTAACTTGTTCAGTTCTTATTCAATAAAGTATACTGAAGTAACTGATTAAAATTCAAACTCAAAGTACCAGTTGGAGGCTACTTACTAATTCTACATAGCGCAATGGTGAGAAAAAAGAAAATGGATATATCTAATTCCAACCCACCAAAATGAGGAAAAAGTTACCTAACTTACCAATCTCCAGTTTCGTATCAACAGCTGGCAAATGAAAAACAGTGAGCATAAGGAGAGAGAAAGAGGAGAAGAAACAAAAGTAAGCTTCTGAATAAAAGATTTCATATATAAATCAATTCACATATGCCATAGACAAACTCTATAGATCAATAACTCCCACTTACAATTGATAACAAGCTTTAAGGACTGAAAAAAAGAAAAGAAAAGAAAAAGAATAACATAGTCCAAGAAAATCACCTGAAATGGTAAACACCAAGGCCATGTTTAACCCCACACTTGAATTCACCAATATAACAACTTCCATCAGAGCAAGTCTGCACACCAACACCCTGACTCTGCCCATTACACCACTCCCCTGCATAAGAATCCCCTGTATAGAACTTATAAACCCCAAACCCATGCCTTAAACCCTGCCTATACTGACCTCTATATCTACTCCCTCTAGCCCAACTCTCTATTCCATACCCATCATATCTTCCATCAATCCAATCACCTTCATATCTCCCATTCACAAAGTAATTATAAACCCCACTTCCACTACATTTTCCCTTGTGAAACTCTCCTTCATAAATATCTCCGTTGCTGTAAAACTCTACTCCTTCTCTGATGACCCTTTGCTCTTTTCTAGATTTCTTGTTGTTGTTATCGTTCGGGTCTCCGATAAACCACAGCACCGGCTTTGAATTGGTCCGCCAAGAGCAAAGACCGAGTCTTGTAGCGTTCTCATCCCACAATTGCTTGACTACTGTGAAATTCTGGTTGATTAAAGTCTTGTTCTTGCTCGCAAAGAAAAGGGTTACAGCAATGAAAATTAACGCTAACAAGAGGTTCTCTGATGTGGGTATCTGTTCTCTTCTCAAATAAAAAAAGAAAAAGAAAAAGACCGAAAAAAGGCTAAAAAGAGTAATCGAAAGCATGGTCAGAACAGGAACGAATCGCGTCGAACCATTTCTGCGAGGAGTTGAACCGCAACGGCTCGGTTTCCTTCTCTCTTCTCGCAACTGCCCTTCCAAGTCTTGCTGCTGTTGTTGTTGTTTGACCAGGTCTTCCTCGGCGACGGAAGAAAGGCTCTGGATGGATGATCGGACGGTTGGCGATGACCGGAGAAGTGAGGAGTTGGTTCTGGTGAGCTTGGCCTGGCCTTTCTGGCCGTCCATTGATCTAATTCTCACTATCTACTTAACCCTCTATCTCTTAGTGACCCCTCCTGTACCGCGAGATTCGTATTACCGTTGCTGTTATAATTGCGGCCGGCCACATCTCTCATGCGGCGCACGTTAAACAGTGGCTGAGTGCGCAGGCTAGCGCAAGCACAACGCAAACGGAGAAAATGTATGAATTGAAAAAGTGCGCTCCTTTAGAGAGACGAGAAAAAGTACACAACATGGAGCGGGTTTCGGTTGAGTTAAAAGGGCATTGAGATATGGAGATTGAATATGGGCCGTAAGATGGAAATCCAACGGTTCGCTGCAAATGTGGAGTACTAGCCGTTGGATGTAACCTAAAAGTAAGTTCGGTCTTGACGGGTAGATATATGTGGTCGTTGGATCTAGATTCGGTCCTTTTACGCCTGACTGAGTCTGCCTGCGGCAGGCCCCAACATCTTTTTAAGGTTTTTTCCATTTATAGTTTGTGATACATTTTTATTAAATGTGAAAAATGAAATTGAAAATCTGACAACTTTTATATGAAATGAGAAAAAAAAAAATCTTTCTTTACTAAAACTCAAATATTTCACTATCATCTAAAATATAATATGTCTAGACTCATTGTTTGGTTAAATTTCAAATTTTTTGAATTTATAAATACAATATTTTCTTTGAGTATATATAAATTCTTCTTACTCTATACTCTATTTTCATTTTAGAAATTTATAAAATATATTTTTATAAATTTTGTATACTCTATTTTCATATTAGAAACTTGCGTTTAGTAAAAGAATGGCAAAAAAAAAAAAAAGGAATGCCAAGCAGTTGTGCCGGTGCTTGGTTCAAAGAAGCAACTTTATTATACACACGTAAATTTCCTAAAGCTATGTTCGAATAAAAGTGTGATACCCAAAAAGTGGAAGTATTGATAAATTGAGGTGATAGGTTGCCGGAGCTCGAACACCTGAACAAAAATTTAGAAAAACAAGTTGTTCTTATTTTGGTAGTCAAAATGAACAAAGTCGTGCAACAAAATAAAGGTTAGAAGACATGATATCTCTTCTATTATTTTTCCTATTCTTAAAAAAAAAAAATTCAGCCCTTAGTCTATGAATACATTTTTTTTATTTTTTAAGACATACATTTATATTTTTTAAAATTTTCGGTACTAGTTAATATATGACTGATATTATGAATAGCGTAGATATCGGGCAGTACCATGTGAAAGACACCGGTACCAACCGATATTTACACTTGGTGCAGAAGACCTTCTATCTCGTATCGTTCTCTGGCCAGTACGATATGTACCGATCGGTACGAAACGTAATTCAAAACCCTAAGCATAACATACACGCTGAAAATAGGGGGAGAGGGAGGTTAGTAAAAATATGTAATAATATCGTTGAAATTATGGAGAAATTCTAGTGAACAGATTTGATATCATTTTTATCTCCCACAAAAATCCACTTGAATGTTATAAGTAAAACTTTTTGACTCTTTTATCCTTATTTTCATAGACCTTTTTCACCTGTCTCTCTATCAAATGTATGAGTTTTTACTATTTGTTTTTTCGTGGAAAATTATTCGCCCAACACAAACGGTAAATTCATCAGGGTCTAATCAGTTATAGAGTCGGTTGAATTAAATTAAAATCACCACCTAATGCATCCTGTTTAGAAAGGGCAGTACCAAAGAATGTGGACAGAAATTGATGTTTACTCACCCTCTGCACACTCTTCGACGGTTGTATTGCATGGATTGTTCCGTAATGAAAGAAACCATCCAATGTTTTAGTCTTACTTGTAATTTTAAATCCAAGTATACATCCAATGCAACTCTATATCTTCTTGTACATGTGTTGGGTAACCCAGAAAAGGATCACTTGATCTGGATATGCCTTCAAATCCGCCATCTTCTTCCACATCTTACGCTGCATCTCCTTTAAGAAGGGTTCAACATCAATTTCATGGGACTAGAAGGACCAAACTACATACATTCTGGGTGTCAAAACCAATCCAACACTATGTATGATTCCATTAAATATGAGGGCAAAATTAATCCTTAATAAGCATGCTTATTTTGGAGTTCGTCCATCACTATAGGCAAAGTTGATAAGAAATCTAAAACCTAAAATCAAATATGTCAGAAAAATTACAAGCTCCAGAGATGCACGAGAGAATTAAATTCCCAAATGTCTTCTGTACAAATAGGTGCAGGTGGAGCTATAAACCGTGCCCTGCCCATATACAAACAGTTATTTTCAGTTATTTTCTGTTTTTCCCTTTTCTGTAAGTAAGTTGGCCTTTATAAATATTGGAAGTAGCGCTGTGGTTTATTGAGATTTTGGTATATCTTTAAAGAGGAAAGGTAAAGATTTCCATGAAAGTGGGTTTTTGTACAAAAAGAAATGGATCAACTAGTCTAGTAATCTAACTATTTCGGGCTTTCAGCTCCTTTCTTTTCAGGGTTAATATAAACAACAAACATTGTTTGTTGACCCCAAGACAAGATATCGTGGCTACTTCAGTCATTGCTAATGACATCAATCTATATGAATCAAAATATCAGATTTAAGAAACATGAACTGGTACTCAAGTCTTTATTCTAATATGGTTCAACAGTTTGTAACAACAATGCTAAAATTGCTACATCGCTTGGCTTGCGAATACCTGCTTCATAATATTTTATGTTTTATGCTCACAACAGATCTAAGCTAATATCACACCCACATAAATGGGATCAATTTCTCTTCAGCTTCTCTTTCATTCTTTGGACAGCAGCCCTCAGAGTTTCTTCATCTTTGCAGAAGGTGAACCTCACTAAATTTTTACCCTCTTCAGGGTACAAGTAAAATACACTGGTAGGGATTGCTACCACCCCAACTTCCTTAATCAGATATTCACAAAATGCAATATCGTTTTCCAGCCCAAAAGGGGTGTGGTCAACTACGACAAAGTAAGTACCACTTGAAGGAAATACCTTGAAGCCAACATCTTTCAAACCATCAACCAAAATTGCCTTCTTCGCCATATAGTCCCTTTTCAGCTCTGTATAGTAAGAGTCTGGAGCTCTAAGTGCTGTAGCAGCTGCCCATTGCATTGGAGTGGATGTAGCAAATGTGAGGAAAGCGTGCGCCTGTCGAACTCCCCATGTAAGGTGAGGCGGAGCTATTGCCCAGCCAATCTTCCAACCTGTCAAGGAGAATGTCTTTCCCAAAGAATTCATAGTCACAGTTCGCTCGTACATTCCAGGAAGTGAAGCAATTGATATGTGATCCATTTCAAAGGCAAGCTTATCATAAACTTCATCAGCAAAAACCAGGACATCATTTTCAATGCAAAGCGACGCAATAGCACTGAGTTCCTCCCTGGTAAACATCTTTCCAGTGGGGTTATGAGGAGTATTAAGAAGAATTGCACGCGTTTTCTTTGATATAATGGACTTAAGTTCATTGATGGGAGCCGCAAAATCAGGTGGGCGCAGGGTAATGCTTTTTATTTCAGCACCAGCCATAGATAGTGTAGCTTCATAAGAATCGTAGAAAGGAGCAAAGAGTATTACTTCATCCCCTGGATTGATTAAGCCTAAGATGGTAGCAGCAATCGCCTCAGTGCACCCAGATGTGACAGTGATTTCCTTCTCAGGATCTACAACAAGCCCAGTATCTTTCTTAAATCGGGAAGCAATGGTAAAGTTAAAATCTGGAACCCCATATCCTCGGGCATATTGATTCTTCCCATCCCTAATGGCTTGAATAGCTGCCTCTTTCACAAAGTCAGGACCGTCAAAGTTGGGAAAACCTTGGCCAAGATTTATTGCCCCATGTTTTATGGCAAGTGAACTCATTTGTGTGAAGATTGTGGTTTTGAATTTCTCCAAGCGCTTAGCAATCTGAAAGAGCAAGGCTTAGTACAAAAGAAGATGGAGGTGCAAGCAACAAAAGACAAGAAGATGTGTTGTAGTCAACCAACAAAGAAAAGTTCATCAAGAAAATTAAATGAATAATTTACGTCATGAAGAATAACTAAGCTGAAGGAGCCTATCATCATTGACAACATGTTTGCTAGTTCTCAGAACAAAGATGGCAGAAGTGGCAAATTGGGCTCTACATTGAGAAGAAAAACACATGCACTGACTGCGCATGCAGTAAACTTCAGCTTTTCAATCTATTGCAATCTAATTAGCACTTTTACCCTTTCAAACCGATGATTCAGGGCTTCCGTGAACTTCCTACGTATGAATTGGTTTGCACTTTTTTGCATCAAAGCAGAAAAGAGGAAGAAGAAGAAGAACAACAAAGAAAAAAGCATAAGAGCATAGCAAACTCTAAAATGGAGACTAGATTTCGGCACTCTGGAACACTGGATAAGGTAGGTATGCATAACATGACAGTAGCAAAATCACATTCAAAATGCAAATAGACTCTTAAAAGAAAACAGGACGAAAGCTCGGTTGCAGACTTTCCAGTAGGCAAATGATTTTCCAACATAATCAATCTAAAATTCAAGTACTTCGCTTGACAAGACAAAAGCCAAAAATCTGTGGAAGATATGCACAGGGACAAGTATCCGGGCAATTAAATTACTAGAATTCCTCGTTTAAGAAAGCTCAATAAGCTAACATTCTCAACAAACACGCGTCACAGTTGAACAATTCCTAAAAACAAACAAGGCCCAACAAGATCCAACTTTTAAAGCACAGAAAAGAAACCCTAAACCAAAAAAGGAATCATCTCAACATATAACAAAAAAGAAAAAGAAGAAGAAATGGGGTTTACTTGTAAAGGCTTCTGAGTGGGTAGAGTGGACTCACTGGGACAGGAAATGGCGTCCTTCTCGGCAGTGGACAAGGCAGCCATGAGAGAAGGGTAGAAGGAGATTGGTCTTCTGGGAAGGAGACGATCTTTAATGTAGAAGGCAATGGATGCGGAGGATTTAAAGTTCAGATTCGCAGCCATTCCTGCTGGCGTCCAGGTACATTGACTCTGCATCACACAAAAAGGTTATGCGACTCTGACTCTGTTGCTTGCGATAGTCTGTGGTAGGAAACGTTTATTTTTATTTTGTTTTTTTTTTAATTTAGTAAAAAAATTGTTTATTTAAAATTTTAATTTCTGATTTAATTTTGATTTTTTAAAATTATAAAAATTATAAAATAGTTTTTTATATTTTAGTATGATTTATTATCAATTAAATATATACAATTTAATT
>JANKYE010000009.1:9761732-9773589 GCA_032467995.1 Erythroxylum dillonii | reverse complement strand
TTAAATTTTATCTAATATATAATTATTATCCCGATATATTAACAACAAAATAAATTTTGTTTTTATTTAAAAGAAACAAAAAGTAAAAAATAAAAATAAAAGTGGTTAAACGACCTTACTTTCCAAGGGAAACCAGCTCACTCGACTTCATTGTGAAACTAAAGCACCTACTCTCACAACACAAAGAATGAATCATAGGGTTTTGTTTGGGGTGTTCCTAATGCCTATTTTAATTCAACATACAAAATGCGCTAGGATATTCCAAAACCTAACAAAGAATTTCGTTTCCAAATTTCCAAAATTTAGCTAATTGTTTTAATAAGAAGCATAGATAAATTTAACCTAATTATACTTCCACTCTTAAACTCAATATTGTAAACATCGACCGTGCTCAAAAATTGATTATATGAAAATTATTAAATAAGAAATTATATAAATTTCATCAAAAAAAATCAAGAATATATAATATTTGTCACTCATATCTAAAAAAATCACTTTCAAATTTTATAAAATAGTTTATTAATTTGAATTTATTTAAAATTATTAACATATGACAAGTTAAGTTAAATCAACATACATAATGCACAAGATTTTCCATTTTCAAGAGTCCGGAGAGGATCATAAAATATGACAAATTATTAGTTTAAAATCTTTAATAATTTAAAATTACGAATCTTAATTATATAACTAAAAGTGAAAATATAAAAATAAATATATTAATAAAAATTGTAACCATTTTTTGGTAGTTAAAAATATCCATTAACATTTTTTAAACAATATCAAGGAAATGTAACAAGAATTCGGGACTTTTAAGGTTGATTTGGGATGGTTTTCATAGTGAATAATATAAAATAATAAGATGGGATCTGAATTTTGGTAAAAAAAAAAAAAAGGATTCAATTTAAAAAGAGAGGCATCATATGATTGCAACAACATTATACCTTACTAACATATATGCGAGGGAAATCGCATTGTTCTAATTGAAATAAATGTATAGAATGGCTGGACTTAAACTAAACGTGTGACTTTAAACTTTCAAGTTTGTTTGGATATTATAAGTATGTGATTCTATTGATGTAATGTGCAGGAAAATATAACATTTGCTTGAATAAGTAATAATGCCAAAAAGTAATATTCTCTCAAATTAAAATAACATATTTCAAATTTATTTTAATTTAGTCAATGATTTACTTTATCATAAAAACTAAAGTTTAAAGTTTAAACTCAACACCATGGACTAAACGGGTCCTAGATGATAGCTTGGATAACCATGCCCAATAACTTATCACATGCTATCAATTTCAATACTACAATTATAGATTTATAAATAAGGACTAACTTTAATGCAGAAATGGTTGATCGATTCTCTGTTTGATAATCCATATTTTACAGTTGGCTACTAGAGTCACCATTAATCTACGATCCGAATTCTAACCCTTGATGGTGTGATTCACGTGAGTAAGGATAAAGGAAAATTTTCTCTAGATTTAGCAAAATTGTTAAGAGTAAAAAATAGAGAGCCAAAACTTATTTGGATTCTAATGTATTCATTGTCTTCTGAACAACCAAATAAAACCAACTAACTTCCTCCTTTTATATTAGAGAAGAAAACTAACGGAAGTTATATATATATAGATATATATGTGGCTGTTAGAATATAACTGCCAACAACTCCCACTTGGCCATATAAGCTACAAGTTACATATTCTCTATAAAATTTCACGTGTCATACTGAGAATGGGGCGTGCGACCATTTAAAGAACCAGTAGTATTATATTAAGTTACCATCTAACTAACATAACACTTTCACATAGTCATAATACCCCAAATCATCCAAAATATCAGCAAATGCATACACTATCCCTTTATGCTCATAGATATATCATATGATTATGCACCAAGTATAATTGCTTGGGCTGATATGGTGATGAAGGAAAAGATTCATCTTATCTTAACTGCTTTCCTAATGTGCTCTGTTGGACTGTATACAACTTATCCCTTGGAAAAACACACTAAAATAGCAACACTAAGCCTTGACTTCATATCATAGTTCTAAGTTGAAGGGTTTCATTTGATTAGACATTAAAGTCTATAGGATCATACAGTGATAGAGAAAGGGATTTAACTGTCACTCCACAAGAGGGTCGTTATATAGCACACACAGTATGAAATATGTGTCATAGCGTAGCTCCCACTTAGTTGGGCATATCACTCTTTTATGCCATGCAAATCACGAATCTAGCTTTACTTAAAAACTAATCCGAGCCATTATATTAACATACCTAATGCTAATCTTGGCACTCGAGATTTGGCTTTAAGGCTTTAATGTAAAATTTGAATCTTTCACATCCGACTCATCATAGTCTCATCTTAGACTTACTAAGGTGACTATTCAAATATAAAAACCTATCATACATACTACACAAGTATAAAGATAACACAATATTACAAACACTTAATATTAATATTGTGAAGTCTCCACCTACTCGCTACTCAAATGTTAAGGCGATTGCCTGTATGACAAGGTCAATAAGAAGCTTGGTGTGTGGTGACAATACAATGTGTCTTATCATGTAATTTGTACCAATGAAGATTTGAGAAATAAAGTTTTATTAAACAAAAAACTCGTTACAATAAAAAAATATCCAGTATACAACAAGATATAACCCAATGGAAAAATTAAACCCTACGCAAACCTAAACTCATCACATGAGCCTTAAACGAATCTCGGGGAATAGGTCTAGTTAAGGGATCAGCTACCATCTTGTTAGTAGATATATACTTTATGGCAACCTCTTTATTTTTTATGATGTCTCTTACAAAATGATAACGTCATTTGATATGCTTAGATTTTCTATAAAACTTTAGATCTTTAACAAACTGTATGGCTGCAACATTGTCACATAACATTTCAACAGGATCATTAACTTTGGGAGTAAGATTAAGATCCTGAAGATAACTTCTCAACCATATTGTCTCCCAAGCGGCAAGACAACAAGCAACGTATTCTGCTTCCATGGTTGATAATGCTATACAGTCTTGCTTCTTGCTACACCAAGATATGGCTCCCCCTTCCAAGGTGAAGATATATCCTGAGGTTGACCTAGAATCATCCGGGTCACCACCCTACTCAGCATCCGAATATCTCCTAAACCTTAAATCCCCTCCTTGATAGCAAAGGACTAAGTCTGAAGTACCACGAAGGTATCGAAAAATTCTTTTGACTACTTGTCAATGATCAGGTTTTGGGTTGCTTTGGTAACAACTTACCAGACTAACCGCAAAGCAAATGTCAAGCCATGTACACAACATAGCATACATTCAGCTTCCTATGGCACTAGCATAGGGAACATTACTCATTTTTTCTTTTTCCTTCTCTGTTTTAGGGCATTGATCAAGACTTAAGGTAAGACCCTTTTCAACTGGAGTGTCAACAGGTTTGGAATAATGTATTCGAAAATGTTCCAAGATTTTATTAATATATGCTTCCTAACTTAAACTAATAAGCTTCTTGGGACTGTTTCTAGTTATTTCCACACCTAAGACATACCTAGCTTCACCCATGTCCTTTATGTCAAATTTAGAGGACAACCAATCTTTAATGGTCTTGAGCATCTTCATATTATTGCCAGCTAGTACTATGTCATCAACATACAAAGTGAGAAACAAAATGACACTTGTTGTTCTCTTGACATACACACAATGTTCTTCTGAAACCATGAGTAAGTCAAATGAAGTAATGGCTTCATGGAATATGAAATACCACGATCTAGAAGACTGTTTGAGACTATATATGGATCTTTTAAGACGACACACTTTGTCTTCTTGACCTTTTGATACGAAACCAATAGGTTGATTCATATAAATCTCTTCCTCAAGGTTACCATTGAGAAAAGCAGTCTTTACATCCATTTGAAACAACTCCAGGTCCAAATGGGTAACCAGAGCCAGAAGTAAGCGAATAGAGGCAAATCTTACCACAGGAGAAAATTTCTCTTCATAGTCTATACCCTCTATTTAGGTATAGACTTTCGCTACCATACGGGCCTTGAACTTGTCGATCGTTCCATCTGCCTGAAAACCCACTTGTTTCCAATGGACTTTCTATTGGACCCCAAACTTTTCTTGAAAGTTAGAACTATTAAATGAGAAATTGTTAATGATTAGTTATGAGTAAAGAAAAAAGAGAATTCTTGAATTTGAAATGATATATAAGATTTAAGTAGTGAATGTAATAAGTTAATGATGAGTAGGTACATGAGTGTGTGTTCTGTTATTAATGTTCATGATCAATCATGGACTATAATTTATTTATAGATGATATTGAGTTTAAATGGAAGTTGAGAGGCATAATAGTGATTGAGCATGAAAGTTGAAAATGCAGAAAAGTAATAGAGCATGAATAGGTTGACTATGAATTCTTGGTTTTTGATGATTTTTGACTAAACTTACATATTTTGGAGTAGTATGAAATTATGGTGAATGAGTTGATTGAAATGGAGTAGACTAGAATAAAAATAGAAGTGTTGGATTTTGGAAAGTGGAATTATGAAAATTTTTCTGAGAATGAATAGTGGAGAGTTAGATTCGTCGATTTAAAACTTCTGTGATTTTTCTGGGTTGATTTAGAGAGATTTTGATAAAATTGTCTTCATGAAAGTTGTAGCTTGTCTTTCTAGTTTTCTAACGCTATCAAGAATGACATTTTTCAATATCGGGGCTGGAAGTTATGATCATTGAAGTTTGTGTTGCTTCATAGGGTGAATTTTCAGGACAACCTCATTGATTGGAAATTTTGACCCTTAGAGGCAGAAATTGCTTTTAAGTTCTTCATTGAAGTTGTAGATCTTTCTTTTAACTTTCCATTGATATCGAATTTGCAAATTTTGGAGTTTTGGGTCAAAAGTTATGAATTGTGGAAGTTAGGATGTCGGAAGAAGAAAGACCAAGAGTTTCTAGTCGATTATCATAGGATTAGTCGACTAATAGCCTTCGACCAGTCAACTATTGTCATGTCAGTCAATCACAATACCTAACTTTCCCCCAACTCTTATTTATATTAGTCAACTAATTTGGTACGAGTTGACTATAGGTCATCACGTGTCTTTAATCTCTCCACTCTTTTGGCCATAACTTTTTCGTCCGACCTTCGATTGACCTGATTTTTAAATCGTTGGATTCCTGAGACATTCCTCCACCTATCCATAAAAAATTTATAGGTTTTGATATTAATTTGAAAAAGATGGATTGAATCAAAGTGAGGGGTTCCTTAGGAAGAGTATAAATTGAATATTTTTTTTCTGAACATGCTTCAGTATTTTGGTGATATCTCGATCTGTAGAGATCTAAATGAGTTGATTCTTGTTCCTAAATAAACTAGGGACATGGAGCTACAACTTATATGAAGGAATTGAATTTAAATTTAGGCCCCAAGACTTTCAATGTCTGGAGTGAAGTTGGGTATAGTGTATAGTCTCGGTTTAGTAATAGTCCGAAAGTGTTTGGGCTATAATTTTCAAATTACTAAACCAAATTGAGTGGTTTTGGTGTAAATGGAAACATAAGATATAGAGGAACATTTTTATAGAAGGAAGTGTTATAAAATTACTTCATTTACCTGATCAAAATAAGGATTTAAGATGCCAGTTTTAAAGACAATAAGGGTAAATATGGAAAGACCACTTTAATGAGGGGTAAAATGTGAAAGACAACTAAAATGTTGTCTTAAAAATAGAAGAAGAATATAGTTGTCGTGAAAAACAAAAGAAAAGAGATAAAATCATGAGAAGAGAAGAGAAAGAGAAGAAGAGTGCGTGGAAGCTAGGGAAAAAGGAGAAAGAAGAAG
The DNA here is from genome assembly GCA_032467995.1 of Erythroxylum dillonii. Lineage (NCBI taxonomy): Eukaryota > Viridiplantae > Streptophyta > Magnoliopsida > Malpighiales > Erythroxylaceae > Erythroxylum > Erythroxylum dillonii. The sequence goes on along the minus strand of JANKYE010000009.1, from coordinate 9,767,744 downwards.
ATTTGGGCTAAACCTAAGGTAAGCATCATCTTTCTTCTTCCTTAGTGAAAAAACAAAAAGGAATTAGAGAAGAGAATGAGTTATGTAGGAAGAAAGAGGAAAAACCCTAGATGGATATTTATAATGGATTTCTTAACTAGGTTTTGGTTTTTCCATCCTAGATAAACTATAGGTAGGTTAAGCCTAAACCCAATTTTAGCATTTATTTCATTTTTGTGATTTTTGAAGTTTTATGAATTTCTATATGAATGTTGTGTTGAATGAGAACTTGGTTGTTTGAAGGAGACCAAGGAATGGCAATCCAAGGGTAAAAGGAAAGGCAATCTAGAGTTGGGATTTCCAAGAGTAAATAGGTGGGTAATATGTTTATGATTGTTGTGTAAAATGAGCAATTTGGTGTTGTGTGTGAATGTGTGCTAAATTGCTTAAATTGAATAAATGTGAATATTTGGAAATTCATGAGGAAATATGATATGTTTTCTTTGAAATAAATGAAAAGTATGAAGATATGAGAATTTGATGAAATGAAAGAAGCATGAGAATGCAAATTTGCGATTGACTAAATTGAGCATAAATTTGTTTGTGGTTGGGTAAGAGAGTAACGTTTCGTTAGTCACGTGCATGTTGACATATAGCCTTATCCTGACAGCCCGCTTGAGGCCACGAAATCCTGAGAAATCGGGCTCATTTTGTTTAAGGTTTAAAGTTCGGTTTATTCATTTTGTTCCACGGAGCTCTCGAGTCATTTGTTGTGCATTTCATTATGACTTTGTTGAGTATGATGCATAATAAAGTATTATGTTTGATAGAAGATTTCATGATATGCTTTATGTGCTAACTTTTGGTTAATTATGAATTATGTGATGAATTTGCGAATGAATTGAATTGCTTGATACATGTGTACTTATGCTCGTTATGTAGCTCGTCACCAATGGCTATAAATATATAAGCCACTGAGCTTCGCAACTCACCCCCTTTCGCTTCCACTCCGCAGGTGTAGAAAAAGACAGATAAGCATTGATCCTTGCAAAGCTTGGCAAATAGTAAGAATAAAGACTTTTGTAATGAAGTTAGTTGAGGAAAATTTTGTAATTTATAATCATTGTAAACATAAGCATTCAAATTGTATCGTGTGTATTTCATATTTCATATTTTTGTATTTTTGGTATTTTGAAATGAGCTTGTATAAACTCTTTTAGAATTCATTTATGATAAATGTTTGGTTTTAGGCTTGTGACTCTCTAATTTTTTAAGTGTTCAATGTTCTTCTATTGTGGACATGCCACCATTATGGGATGACGGGTTCCGTTTTGTCTCCGAATGTTTAAGCTCTGAAAATGGGGTCCAACATTTTTGGACTAGGAAAATTGCCAAGTAGCAAAACTATTAATAAATGGTAATAGAAATTACTATCTAATGGTAATAGAAATTTTGATAAATGACTTTAGGAATTATTGACAAGTTTCATTGAAAATTGGGTGGCAATTGGAGTAAAAATGGAAATTGATTGGACTAGTTAATGAAAGGAACCAATATAATGTTTTAGAAGTGGGACACTTGTCATTTACCCCAACCATGTTTTAAGTCATGAGCTTTTAATTAAAAGCCCCCCTTTTTTTGGCTTTGTCATTCTCGATGCTTTCTCTCTTAATAAGCTATTAGAGTTTTCTTTGGTTCTCTCCATTTTTGTAGCTTCTCTTCTTCCTCTCCTCTTCTTGATTTTTGACCATCTTTCATGCCACTCTTTCACCTTGCTCCCTCTTTCATTTTCATCAAAAACCCATCCTTACAACCTTTGGATTTTGATGATCATGGGTTGTTGGTGAAGCTAGAGATTTTTGGTATTCTTGAAGATTTTGGAACTAAATCGAGTGAGTAGAGCTTTAATCATTATGGGAGATGTTAAATGAAGCCTTTATGATGAGAAGTTGATGTAATTTTCTTGCTTTTGTACGTGTTTGATGATGCTTGATGAGTAATAATTCATATAATGTGTTAGAGGTAAATGCATGAAATGGTGTTTTGTGTGATGCAAGGTTTAGGTAAATGTCTTGCCTTTGTTTGTGGTTGATGAATAATAAGTTATGAATTGCTATAGTGATGTTTTTAGGTGGAATGGTCTTCATAATGGGGTGAGATGTGAGTGTGGAAAATGGGTGGATGAATGTATATGTTTGTGTTCTATTTTGGGTATTTTTGATCAAGCATGGAATTTTGTTTTGTGTATAGATGGTATTGAGTTGAAATGGAGTAGAGAATGAAGTTGAAAATGAAGTAGAAAAGATGGTTGAGGTAGAAGATGTGTTAGGTGTAGATGTTGGAAGCGAAAATCTGGAAAAATGCAGTTGAAACATGTTCTGCGCATGTTTCTGTCAAAGTTCACTACGACCAACATTCCTTGGTTCGTCGCGGCTAACTTGAGGGGTGACATTCGCCGCAGTCAACTCAGGGGTTTATCGCGAGGAACTTGTATGATTTCAGACGAATTTTTCTGCTGCAAACTTTTTTTGGTTCGCCGCGGCGAACATCCCAGCACCAAACATGTTTCGGTATTTTGAGCATAACTTTTTCTGTAGCTATCTAAATAGAGTGATTTTTTATTTAGTGTAAACTAGAGACATAGGGATCCAAATTAAATGAAGACATAAAATTCTGAATCGGACTCTAAGAGTTTCAATATTGGGATGGAATTTAAGTATAGGGTACTGTCTCAGAATAAAAGTAGTCTGAAAATATTTTGGGTATAATTTTCACATTACTGAACCAAATTGAATGATTTTGGTGTCAATAGAATCATACGACATAGAGGAACACTTTATAGAAGAAAGTATGATCAAATTACATCAGTTCCACCTTCTGATTGAACGTGAACAGTAGACCTGAAAGTGTGCCCTGAAAAAATCTAAAGTGATTCAATGAGAAATGAATTGTAAATTTAATGGTTTTAGTGAGGCACAAATGTAGCACCCCCTTACTGCATGATATACACCGGAACGCCCGAAGGTCATTCCGATACATAATCTACGATAAGGGCGAGCTACGTTCGATCACTACAATCACTTCATATGGCTTGGTATTAAATTCACTTGTAAAGCAACATAAGAGAATCACAATATTTATTTATTTTTTAACCAACTTTTTCCTCATTTCATTTCACAAAATCAATGACTACATTGTGTCTTTCACATTTTCCCTTTATACATTAACAACTCCTAGTACGAAAGTATTATATGAAAGAGGAAAAAATATCAAATCTATTTAAGCCACCCAAAAGAACCCCAGCTGACCGACCTTTGAGACATGACCTCTCTCACCAATCACAATCTACATAGCTGGTAGAGCCTCTTTAGTAGATAGAGTCGTCTCTCGGTCCTGAAAAGACAACGTTGCAATTTTGGTGAGTTTTGCGAACTCAATGAGATACCCATCCTCGATGGTTTACTCAATTCATGCATCATGTCATTACACATAACATATTAACCATGTCATTGCATAAGCATAATGTATCACATCTCATATTCAAAACAATCATATCGATCATATCACTCATACAAAATGCACATATCAATTAGAATTGCAATGCACGTGAGACTCAGTTTCATTTATTATTGTCATTATGACCGAGTGACTTTTTATTCGCTCATATCCCTTAGTGGATACCAAGTTGTAGCATAAACTGTCCCATATCCCTTAGTGGATACCGGGTACATTCACAATCGAGCCCGAGGCTCTAATCACATTCTGAGCTTTAAGCTCTTTATCCTGGCGACTCCGGTCATAACTTCCTTTATCTTTCATGCATTCATGTACTGAATGTTTCAAATAACAGAACCTCAGTCAATCACATGGATGCACGTTCACATTTATATCACATTCATAGTCAGACCTTAGCCCGAAGTTTAACAGAACTGTTGATCACATTTCGGCATTCATATGCATATTCACAACCTTCACATTTTGAATCACTTATTTCGTCATGTTCACATACAAGGAGCACTTAAATAACTCATTCGTCACATATTCTAAAACAAATAATTAACTGAGGGAGATCATCTAGGTTACTCACAAATTGTGCCCGAAGCTAATGCCTGGAAGATCTGGCAACATCTGAAAGTTGACGTTTCAGTTGTTCCTCTATAACAAGTAATGTACACAATATCACAAGTTGCTCAGTCATAAGTATTCAATAATGCACATGCATGAAATGGCGTATGTACAATGCATGTTCATGAAAATCCTGGGTATTAACCAACAATTTCTTCATCCCATTAGTAGCCCCATGTCTCTAGTTTATCATAAAATAAAAATCATCTCATTTAGATCAGTAGAACTCCAGAAATCATCAAAATACCGAAGCATGTTCAGTGGAATAACAATAGTTTATACTACTTAAGAGCACTCTCACTGAACCAGTCCCATTCTTTTCACTCAATCTTCCTCCATTCATTTCAGATAGCTATGATTCTTGGTCTAGATGTAGATCAATGTCTTATGAATCCAATGGTTTAAGAATTAAGTCATTTGGATGTCTAGAGAAGAAGTTATGGCCAAAAGAATATAACATATTCATCTCTTTACCCGTATTGTACATACCTTGGTGCAATTGCCATAACTCTCACTACCGATGTCGGATTAACTTCGTTTTTAAACTATAAGAAAGAGGAATATGAGATCTACATCTTTCATGAAGACCTTGAAGGACAATTATATCGTCTTACCTCTGTATTGTCTAACTTTTCCTCTGTTTACTTTTCTATCGTTCACTTTTCCATCTTTCATTTTTCCATTGTTCACTTTTCTATCGTTCACTTTTCGATCGTTCACTTTTCGATCGTTCACTTTTCCATCATTCACTTTTCATCGTTCACTTTTCGATCTTTCACTTTTCGATCATTCACTTTTGGATCATTCACTTTTGGATCGTTCACTTTTGGATCGTTCACTTTTTGATCATTCACTTTTCTATGGTTCACTTTTCGATCGTTCACTTTTCTATTGTTCACTTTTTGCTCGTTCACTTTTCGATCGTTCACTTTTCTATCGTTCAATTTTCTATCGTTCACTTTTCGATCGTTCACTTTTTAATCGTTCACTTTTCAATCGTTCACTTTTCTATCGTTCACTTTTCTATCGTTCACTTTTCGATCATTCACTTTTTGATCGTTCACTTTTCGATCGTTCACTTTTCGCGTCTGATTTTTACCTAGAATATCTCCACTTATAAGGATCATAACTTTTAACTCCGATATCTAAAATTTTCTTACTATATACCGTTGGAAAGATAAAAGAAAGATCTACAATTTTCCAGGAGGAACCTTGGTCAAAATCTCTTTATAAAAATCCCAAATATGCCCCTGGAGTCCGACAACAAACTTTCCATTCATACACCAACGTACTGCACCAAAATCTTAACTTCATGAAATTTGAGACTCATAGGGACAGAACTGAAATTCGATGTCTTCATAAGAAATGTAGCCATACATTCCTACTTTACTCCAAATCAAAAATCATCCCGTTTGGATTACTAGAAAAAAATTTACGGCTAACATACCGAAATACACTTAGTGAACATTTTCCAGATTCTTAACCTTTCAATATTTTACGACACCCCAAATGCTCATGATCTTTCAAAACACTAAATTAACACATAACCAGATTTCTCATTCCCCAACAGCACAGTATTTAAGAACAAGCATGTAAATGTTATTTCTCATGCGGACGACAGTAACTTACCTGCTGAAAACTCCGAACTCTTCAAGCCTTAAACTCCACACAATTTATACACTTCACAAAGTATAATGACCGGTTTTCTAGTTTTTCTTAGGATAGAGGGCATAAATAACAAGGTGGGTTTGGTGAAGGAAAGATGAAGCATAGATATCTCTTAGGGGGTATTTTATGGAAAAACTCTTTGTTTCAAAAGAAAGTTTGAAGCAGGTGATAATGAAGAAGGGACTTAGACGTGACTTAACATGTCAACTCTCAAGGAATAGTAACCTACTTCTAGCAAGA
>JANKYE010000009.1:9670693-9686268 GCA_032467995.1 Erythroxylum dillonii | reverse complement strand
AAATTGAAGGTTAAAACTTAGAGAATGAATGGATGAAATCAAAGTGTCAAATGCATGAGTGGAATGGAGATGAAAATATTTATATGCTTGTAATGATATGTAAGGAAGTTGAGTAATAGATGTTAAGTGATTAATTATGAAAGAAAATGGGATCCTATGAGATCATATGGGGATTAGAAAAGAAATGACGAGAAATTGAGTTATAATATAAGATGAGCAAATGTTCTTGAGATGCAAGTTTATGGATATGCTAGACTCTTAAAGAGTCAAATTTGAATGGATTTATAATGATCATATGATAATGAAGTGTAAGTCTCGTTCAATTAGACAATTTGAATCATGAATTGAGAATGGGCATAAGGTGTGAATATAAAGCATATACCCGGGATTGTCATTGAGCTTGTATTATATATTACACATATATATATGTGAAAATGGGATGGCTATAAAATTGTTCTTTTATTAATGTGTGTGTAAATTGTGTTTTGCATATGGATAATACAGGATAGAATGACCACAGCCAGACGTTTCCGGATCATGAAAGCAAATGCTATCTGGAGCATACTGTGAGTAGACCTAGATGGTCTTATTTATTAGTTTATTGTTTTTGTTATAAAATGACTGCGTATTGATTGGTTATGTTGATTGTGATTGAATATGGGTTCCGGACAGGAGGTCCGATGATTGTATACTGGAAATTGTGATATTGAAGTGTTACTTGAATGTGAATTGGATGAACTAAGTGTATTGAAGTGATTAAGTGCTTCTGCATATGTATGCAAGTGAAAATGTGATTTCTTAACTATATGTTGAATGCCGGACTATGGTCTGATGATCAGTGATTATGATTGAATAAGTGCATATAAAAGTGATCAATGCATTTCATTTCATGAATGCATGGAATATAATGGTAGTTGTGACCAGAGTAGTCAATGATAGAGCTTAAAGCTCAATGAATGAAAATGAGCTTCGAGCTCAATAGTGATCTAGAGCCTCAGGCTCAACGTTCAATGAGCCCTATATGGGACAGTTAATAATGAGCCCTATATGGGACAGTTTTCAATGAGCCTCATATGAGACAGTTATCAATGAGCCCGATATCCAATGGATACGGGACAGTTTAGACACTCGGTCACAACAAAGTAATAAATAAAAATTGGGTCTCATGTACATATGCATGCATGATATGATTGATTTAATTGTATGGAATGGGAATGTGACTTTGCATTGAATGGGAATGTGACTTTGCATTGAATGGGAATGTGAATTGTATTGAATGCATATGTGAAATTTTATTGAATGTAAATGTGAAAGTGTATTGAATGGGAATGTGAAATTGTCTTGAATGGAAATGCGAAATTGTATTGGAAGTGAATTGAAATAGTGATAGTGAATATGAACTGTGACCTAATGGGAATGAAATTGTGTGTTGTGTGACTGGGTGAACCATCAATGATGGTCACTCACTGAGTTCGCAAAACTCACCCAAAATTTGCATATATTTTTCAGGATTTCAGAAGAATACCCCGTTATGCAACGGGAGTAGGCTTACTGCTCACAAGGGAAAGTTAGAGGTTGGGATCAGTTTGTGTCTGCATTAGGATTTTGTATAAAGTATTTTTCCGAAATTTCTGTGCAGTATGTATTTGTATATTTCGATTTATAATAAGTGTTCAGAATGGGAATCTTTGTAATGGAATTGTAAATGGGATTGAATAAATGCGAATATTGCTATTTATATCAATTGGAAATGTTTGCAAATGTTTTGCGTATTGAATGGGCCCGAATGGCCCAAAGTGGATTTGTTTCTAACTGCAAAGGGGTATGAATGAAATTGGGCTCTAATTAATCATGTAACTGTGGATTGTAATGTCTTGAAAGCAAAGTGTTATCAACTTTTAATCATATTGGGCCCAAATGGAAAATGAACTTCTGTCTATGTTAGTGTTTCAAAAAAAAAATTTATACCAGTTTGTGAATGACTGACTGTTCTAGCATGCTACCTTCGTGGGCACGGACTCGGATATCACCGTCGATGTCGGGTTCGGGTCTTGCGGAAATGGGGTGCTACATGTTATCCTCACATTCTATATAGGCATACTGTATATGAAAATCAACAATAAATGCAAAAAATCAAATGCACTGTCAAATAATCACATACTAGTGCTGAAAAAGTTATTTGTAAACTTTATTCGAGAAATTTATTTTAAAAAATCTTAATCATAGTGACTATCGATTGTGCTTTCTTGAACACTGAACCTACCGCACGAGACACTGAACCTACCGCACGAGACACGTGGTTAATATTTTTCTATAGTTTTCTCAAAACGTAAGCGCTTTTAACAGGTCAAAGAATTTGTATGCTTACAAATGATATGAGCAACTGTAGGAGACCTTAACCTTTATATATAGGTTCTAAATCAGGCTTCCCCATCACAGACCCGATATAGGTCTAGTCCACATTGATTAGGATCTATTTTCCTCCTAGACTTCGACCCACTAACTCAGATCATTTATTAGGACATTTTATTATCTTTATCTGAATTAAATTACGTAACTTAACGGATAAGTTATTGAAAATTTGAAAAATGCAATTAAATGTTGTCTAACTTTATAGGAAAAGTCAAAATTATCCAATTTTTGGGCCTCAGAGCTATAGGTACACTCATTTAGCCCTGATACTTTAAAAAAATTTTTCCACAACCTTGCTTCTTGTGTTGGATTTGATGACTACATATTAGTTTATACAATGTATTAAAACACCACATTTAACACATTAAAAAGCTTGTATATATTAAAAATCACTTAAAACTCAATTTCTCTTTATGTTGGATAACTATATAGATGTTTCTACTTATAGAACGCTTACCTTTGACTTTATTATTGTCTCATAATTTTCAATACTTGTTGCAAATTAGAAGATTGGGAAAGTTTTAATTAGTGCAAGAAAACTTTTTAAGGACATAGTTCTTTTCATTAATTAGAAAATTTTGAAATTTTTTCTTTATAAATTTCCATTTATGGCTATGCCTTTGGAAGTGATTCACTGGAAAGTATGTGCTTGACAAAAAAATTGAACTTTTTAAGAAATTATAAATAATATCATATCCTATAGTCAGGGGTAAGGCCGTATACTACTAGGCCTCTTTAGACCTTACGCTTCAGTGAGATTTATACTAGGTGTTGTTGTTGTTGTGAATAAATATTTAATTCGCAATATAACTTTACATAAAAGACTAATGTAATAGAATCTAGTTTAGTATTTCTTAATTGCAACTTAAACCTTTATTTCTAATTTTCATCTTATAAAAGCATTACAGTAAGCTATGCTAATTCTATGATCGGCAACTTCACAATTTTAGATATCGATCAAAACTAACCCTTGGGCTTTGGTTAACAAAGAGTACATTGAATAACACATGGGTTAGATGAACCTCTAGACAATTCAAATCAAATATTTTGTTAATTTTATTTTATTAGTTAGTTAAATCTTCTACTGTCAAGTTTTCTAAAAGATTAAACAAACCCCTTTAACTAAAACCTAATTAAAAATTATTTAACAAAAATTGTAATGTAATCTTATTGTTTTCACTAAAATACAAGTTAAACGTTAACGTTTTAAAGTGTAAAAAGAAATCTTAGCATTCTAAAACTATTTAAAGTTAACTCTAAATTAACAAAATCTTTAATGACTAACATGAGACTCCTTTTTATTTTTTATTGGTCATGTGCATCTTACTGTGACATGCGGAAAATGTCACGTGAAAGTCAAATAAATTATAAAAATCCATAGTTATAATATTAATGAATTCTAATTTAACATTAACTATAAATAACCTTAATTGAACTTAAAATAATTTTAATTTAGTTTTTACTACAATTTAACCTAATAACCCTAGTGAAAAAATCAAAGGAGAAAGAAAATGAAAAATACATAGGAAAGAGGTTGAGAATAGAGAAAAGAAGCCAGAACCTAAAGTTTGTAAATCATAATATAGTTGGCCTTAATTTCATCCATGTATCCTTAAATCTTTTTCTTAATGCTTCGATGTTTATCTTGTGTGGTTGGTGTTTACTTAAGCTTTGGTCCTTACGACTTTCAACTAATTTTTATAGTATGTTATTGTTCCTTATATTACAATCATTAGAATTTAGGAATTCTTTGGATTATCATTTCCCAAACTACTATTTATCATCAGTACTTCGTATTACTGGTTAGTTTGCTTGATGTTATATTTTTTGTATTTGATTGTTATAGGATTAGCTTAAATTCATTAGGGGAACGTTCATTGGAGTTGGAATTGCTTGAATTACAATTTTTATTCTCTTTTTTATTAGTTTTTTCTTTTTAATCTTTTTCTTGCTTTTTTTTTTTTTTTTGCTTGCTCAAGGTCTCTCTTCCTAGCTATGGTTTACTATCGTTAGAAGCCTGGATAATTGGACAACAAGTTTTAGGTTGTCAGGAGAAGCTAAGGGTGTTGTGATGAATATTATTTTTGGTTATAATATAATTGTTAGTTTATGCCCTACAACCAATCAATTGATTGTAGTTTAGTGGCAAAATTATTTAAATACATTATTTATCTTGTACATGTTTAGATGTATATGATAAAGTCCATTGGATAATTATACATTACAAATGATATTATAATTATGAGATTCATATTGTATTTATGTATTATATCTTAATTATTCCTAGTCATTATTCTATTAAGATTGGTTATTAATAGCACGTAAAAGGGCTAGCACATGTTATATTTTTTCTTATGAAGGAATTATTCGATCTTACAGACTAAAGGATGGAGATACTAAAACAAACATGTAGGTGCTTGCTAGAGAACAATTTCAATGAATTGACCCATTATGAGAAATCTATTTGGAACATTACTTCTATAAAATTCTCATTGTAATAATTGTTTAAGTGATCCTTTGATTTGATGTCTCCAAAGTTATCTTGTATAGGGATTGCTATATTTTGATACTACTTTATGACATATTCTGATCGTAGGTTGTTCAGTTAATAGTTATAGGATGTAGCATAGATTATATGAAGGTACTTGTGTGATTAAGATAGGATTCATCACCCTAAATTAATTAGGGAAAATGTTCTGTTTTTTTGATTATATTCATTTGGGAAACCCTTGGCTAAGTTGGAATGATGTTTTGTAAATAGTTTATAAATGTCATTAATTGAATAAATAGCTAATGACAGAGAACTAATATGATTGAACTAAAAAAAAGTAGATATTAATTTCATGCTCTGTGTAATTGGAACATTGTATGATAAAATGATTGAATTATACAAAAAAATCGTTCAAGGAAAGGTTACTCAAAATTACTTTAACATTCCTAAATATTTGGGTGGTCATGATATATTACTAGATGCCAAGCTTAATCTATAACAATAACAACAATCAGTAGAAATCCCACTGGAGTGCGGGATCTGGGAAGATCTAGTAGTACGCAGCTTTACTCCTAACTAGTAGAGAGGTTGTTTTCAAAAGACGTCAATTTATGATTATAAATTGAGTAGTTGGAGAAATTTATCTAGTTTAAATTATGAATTGTAAGTATAATTTATAAGCATTGCCAACATATCGAGAACCTAATAGGTCACACATAAAGAATAGGATAAAGAAAGCAAAGATATTTTAATAAAGTTGGACTTGATTGTAAATTTTTAAAACTTTATGATTAAATATGAGATATTTAATAAATAAGGATTAATTTGAGATATTGAATCTCATTTAGGCATAATTTGTATTTAATTAAAATTATTTGTAATTCTAATTAATGTTTAATTTCATTATAATTTAATTTCAATTAAATTCTTCATACGAAAAATATAACATGTGCTAAACTTTTTATGTTCTGTTAATGTTCAATCTTAATAGAACAATGACTAGGGATAATTTAAGGACAATACATAAATGTAATATGAATTTCATAATTATAATCTCATTTGCAATGTATAATTATCTTATATACTTTATCATATACATGTAAACATATGCAAGATAAAGAATATCTTTAAATTATTTTGTCACTAAACTATAACCAACAGATTAGCTCTAGGGAATAAACTAACACCTTTGTATTAGATAAGAGTAAGATTGCGTACTACTAGATATCCTCAGACCTAATATTTTAACAAGACTCTCATTGAATGTTGCTATTGCTATTGTTGGGAATCTGCAACATAAGTCTATTTTTCTTATCGTTTAGTCGAGGTAAACCATTCTGCTTCTAAAATTTTGTAACTAGGAAGGTATGGCATGCTAATAAATCTCTTAAATCACCTCAAAATGGCTTTTGCAATTTTATGATAATGTGATGGTTTGTTTGATCCATCCTATTTTATTTGCTTCCTATGATGCAAATTTAAGTATTGTAAATTAACACATGATTCAAATGAAAGAATATGAACTTTATTACTTATTAATTCAATCTTTTGGTAAAAAGTACCGGGCTGCATTAAAAATAATTATTTTTACATTTTAATTTCATAAAATTGTTGATCTTTTTCTCTAGATTATTTATTAGATTCAAAAAATGAGAGTAATGCATAATGTTTTACCTTTTAAAAACAAATTTTATAATAAGCAATTAAAATTTAATTATATAAGATTAATAATTTTATAATTTTAAAATTTATTTAAAATAATATTTAATATTAATCAAAGTTAATGAAAAATAAATACTTGGTAAAAACAAACACGGATAACATATTCTAAAGTATCAAACATTTTGAGATTTTTTTAATTTTGTGCTCAAGTTTTTAAAATCTTCAATTAAGTAACTAACATTTTATAACCTTAAGTCCTTAATAAATCAACTATTAGTACTTTATTAATTTGACTAACAAAATCTTGTTTTAACCATGATATGTAGGCATCCACGTTAAAAAATTAACTATCAACTAATCATTTACATGGATTGAAAAAATTAACGATTTCAGTTTTCTCTTCGTTTTCAATTTATTTTCTCGGCACTCTTCACCTTCGATTTTCATATTACATAGCCTCAACACCTGACACTAAAAGGCATTAGGAAAATAAACTAAAAACGAAGAACTTACTTGTGTAATATGTTATAATGCGATAGTAGTTTGGGGGCGTCAAAAAAACAAAAGACCTGAGGATATCAGGAGAATAACAAATAAAGTCATGTTAGAATTGAAGAAAATTGAAAGTTTGAGCATTTTATTGTCATAATTTAAAGTTTAGGCTAAAATTAAAAAAAAATTGAAAGTTTGAGCATTTAAAAAAAAAACATGTTCTCTTAAGTTTCGATTAAAAAATAATGACAAAACACGCGTAGTATAAATATCAAATATGGACTAATCAAATCTCATATATATAATAACCCAACTCAAACTTTAAACTTGACCCAAATGAATTAATTTCGTCATATAAACAATTCTTAATTACTTTATGCCTGATGTCGATTCTATGTGTATTTTATTGATGCTTTTAGTTTGAAATTTAAAAGGATTTTCCTAAACACTGAAAATTAAGTTTTTTGAAGAACTGTAAAATTTTAAAAGTTTTTTCAAATTTTTTAAAAATATGTGATTTCATGTAAGGATGGAAATGGGCGGAGCCGGTCTAGGTTATTTTTTAAACATAATTCAAAAAACGACATCGTCTTCTTGCCCTCGATCGGGCCTTGGGTTGGGATATCAGACCCAAAATTCCTAACCCGTAGCTCGATTAACTCGAGCCTGAATTGTTAACTTCTAATCGGACCAAATCAGACTAGACCTAACTAGGCGGTCAGATCTGGATTGAATTAGGTTCCCGGCTAAATTGATATCTCTAATTTTACGTCCTTTTCCGTGGGGCATGCCATGTCAAACAAATATGAAAAAGAATTGACACAGTTATTCACAGGTGCGCGAACTTAAACGGCGAACTAACCGTCTTTATAACGACAGTACAAGCCACCTGAGGTATAAGCCGTTATAAGTAGTAGTTGCAATGGCCTTGAGCTCGATGGACCTCGTGAGCTCCATCCAACTCCGATATCTTCCTCTTTCGCTTTCTGCTTGCTTCCATGTAAAGTGCTCTTGTTTCTCTCTACAACCCAGCTGTATTAACAAGCCAGTGAACTCCCTTTCATCGTATTGGCATTTGCTGCAATAACTGATTTTTTTTTTCTGGGAATGACTGGAACCAGATTGATTGGATAATGGTGGCTGAAAACGCGTTCCTGTGCGAATGATATATGTTTGTTTGGCCTTGTTTAATGCACTCCAACTTTGATTCTTTAGCTCAACCAAGAGGGATTTGTTTATTTTGGTACCCTTGTTTAGTGGGTCTTTTCTAAATTTAATATTTTATTTCAGTTGCGTTTGGTGCCAGTGACCTGGTGAATAAAATATGATTGATGTGCTTGAGAGAACTCTGTTGTTCCATCAAATATCAAACCTGCTATGGTAAACAAGCACAGATTAAAAATTCGTCTAAGTGGTTGTTGTGAATGGAAGAATGGTATATAAGTATCATAGAGGGATTGGTGCGTGTCATTATGCTGTGAATAAAAGGCAAACATTAGGAAGAGCTGGTTTTTGGATTCATGAATCGCTAATCCATTTGATTAAATAAATATTCTCCAGATTTGACTAGAACAAATTATTTTAAATCTTATCGTCCTCAGCTGAAGCTATCGTCAATTAAACGATTACATCTGACTCGTTATTCAATCAGAATTTACTGGATGGGGAGAAAGAGAGAGGTCAACGGAAAACAGGAGAGTTAGAGGGAAAAAAAAATGGGGAAAAAAGATCAGATAGGCTCATACCAACCCCACCAAAGCCACCTTCATTCCACCTCTTACTTCTCTCCTCTGTTCTTCGGTGAATACTTCATATGGGAGTGGTCTTAATGCTTTCCGTTAGTTTCTTAATATGTGCTGTTGTCTCAGGTTCTTCTTTCTCTGAGGTCATCTTTCCAAATTTCACCGCTTCTAACCTGCTGTTTGTTGACAACAAGGGTGCTTTTCTGTTCTCTCGTAATGGAACATTCAAAGCTTCCATCTTCAATCCTGGAGGAGTATCGACCAATTTTTACTTATGTGTTATGCATGTGGCATCCAGCACCATCATTTGGTCTGCTAATCGTGATTCCCCTGTTTCAAGTTCTGGTAAAATGAGTCTTACAAACAACGGTATCACCATTGCTGATCAAGATGGGAACCTTAAATGGTCTACACCACCACTGAGATCAGCTGTTCATTCATTGCTACTAACGGAGATGGGAAATCTTGTTCTACGGGACCAGTTCAATAATTCTCTTTGGGAGAGCTTTAAGTATCCCACAGATACAATTGTAATTGGACAAGAGTTATCTGTAGGGACAATGCTTTCTAGTGCTGTATCAAATGATAATTTAACAACAGGTGATTACAAGCTTGCTATTGCTGATTCAGATTTAATGTTGCAATGGCATGGGCAAACATACTGGAAGATGTCGACCGACACTAGAGTTTTTACGGACACAAATTATATGGTCCGCTATATGGCAATCAACAGTACAGGTCTCTTTCTATTTGGTCAAAATGGATCGCAGATTGTAATCATGATGATTTTGCCACCTTCTAACTTCCGAGTTGCCAAGTTAGGTGCTTCAGGTGAGTTTGTTGTCAGCAGTTTCTCTGGCAACATCAGGAGACAGGACTTTGTGGGGCCAATCGATGGCTGTCAGATTCCATTTATCTGCGGAAGACTTGGACTGTGTACCGATGCTACGTCTTACAATCTAACTTGTTCATGCCCACCTGGTTTTTCACGAAATTCAACTATTTGCCTTCCTAATGACGGTCAATCTTTGCCGTTGGCTTGTAATTCAACCAACGAAGACACTCAATTCAGTTCCAAAGATATTACCTATTTGAGGCTAGGTTATGGTATGGATTACTTCACTATTGATTTTTCTGAACCCATAAACTACGGTGTAAATTTGTCAGTCTGTCAAGATTTGTGTACAGCAGATTGTTCTTGCTTGGGGATCTTTTTCCAGAATTCATCTGGATCTTGCTATGCACTTGAAAATGTCTTAGGCTCCATTATTGCGAATAATGGAGATGACGATGATCAATTGGGCTACATTAAAGCCGTAACTGGAACTGCTCCGAACATTGACATTAGTTCAAGTAATCAAGCACAAGATTTCCCGGTAGTTGCTCTGGTGCTGTTACCTTTCACCGGGTTCATGCTGATGATAACTCTAGGTTTCCTCTGGTGGAGAAAAAGGAAGCTTAGGAATAAAAAAGAGGTAAAATTACACCATACAAGCTCGCTTTCCTCGGAAGATCTGGATGCCTTCTACATCCCAGGCTTACCTCAACGGTTCGACTACGGAGAGCTTGAAGTGGCTACTGATAATTTCAAGAGTCACATTGGATCAGGAGGATTTGGTACTGTATACAAGGGTATCCTGTCTGATAAATCTGTTGTGGCGGTAAAGAAGATAAGTAATTTAGGCGTCCAAGGAAAGGAGGAGTTTTGCACTGAAATTGCAGTAATTGGACATGTTCACCACATCAATTTGGTGAAACTGAGAGGATATTGTGCCCAAGGAAGACAAAGGCTATTGGTTTATGAGTATATGAATCGCGGCTCATTGGACAAGACACTCTTTGGCAGCGGACCTGTCTTGGAATGGCAAGAGAGGTTTGAAATAGCACTTGGAACTGCACGTGGGCTGGCGTACTTGCACACTGGATGCCAACACAAAATCATCCATTGTGACGTAAAACCACAAAACATCCTTTTGCACAACCAGTTTCAAGCAAAGATATCTGATTTTGGACTTTCAAAGCTTCTTAGTCCCGAGCAGTCCAGTTTATTCACAACAATGAGAGGCACTCGTGGCTATCTTGCACCTGAATGGCTGACCAACTCAGCTATCTCAGAAAAAACTGATGTTTACAGTTTTGGAATGGTGATACTTGAACTTGTGAGTGGAAGGAAAAATTGCTGGACTTGGTCCCAAAGTCATTGCAACGATGAGAACACGAGTGGTGGTGCCCAATCAACATCATCATCATCAGGTTCAGGGCTCGTTTATTTCCCCTTGTTTGCTTTAGAGATGCATGAACAAGGGAGGTATTTGGAGCTTGCTGACCCAAGGCTAGAGGGGCGAGTGACAATTGAAGAAGTGGAGAAATTAGTCCGTGTTGCTTTATGCTGTGCTCATGAGGAACCTGCATTAAGGCCTAACATGGTAAACGTTGTCGGGATGCTGGAAGGTGGCAACCCTTTAATTCAGCCAAGAATAGAATCTCTGAATTTCTTACGCTTTTATGGACGTAGATTCACTGAGGCTTCCATGATAGAGGAGGAAGCCGATCAGAGTGACACCATCTCTTCTACACCTGCAAATACATATGCTACAAATAATACAATTCACTCACATTCTTATTTCTCCCATATTTCCTCTCAACAAATCTCTGGCCCAAGATAGGATATAATTGCTGAGACATAGTAGAGTGTACTGTAGATGAAACGAAGAAAATGTATGTGTGCTGTTTGGAATTTTGTCACTACCCCATCTCATTTCCTTAATATAAGCCTGTATGTTCAATGGTTCTGGATGAACTGTGTATCATTGATGGGACACGTTAAACTCAGCTCATAGCTAAATTCCATTAGCGAAAGCGCCCGCGGTTCCATTTGGGCCGACCTTGCGTTACCAAGAACCTTCACACGCATGCGTTTTAATTGGCAACACAAGCTTTATAAACTTCTCTTCATGTTTGCCAAATAACTTTAATTTCATATCAGATTTCGTGTCGGGACGGAACATTGTCGAGTTAACTTGCCGCATCCGAGCTTATTAATCGGCTCTAAGAACAGTTATATTAACGATGCTAATACAAAAGAAAATATACATATTTTATTACCTATTTTGATTAAATAATAAGTTGATAATTTTTCAATAAAATAAGTTTTTAAAATTTTCAATTCAATAACGAAGAAGGTTCTCATAACAAATGTTTTAAAAAAAAGGTTCTCATAACAACGACGAGGGATTTGATTTTTTTCCTACGCCTACTTTCATAATAACTATTTATAATAAATTCATTAAGTATTTCTATCACAAATTTAATAAACACTCGATCTATATTAATAAGACTTTTTATTAAATTTCAATTCACTTAAATAAGTTTTTATTGAACTATTTATTAACTTAATTTAGTTTAATTTTATTTAAAGTTTTAAAAATATAAATATCCAGTAGAAACAAATTCTAACAATTTAGACAATTATATTATTTGACTGAAAGGGATGGAAGGAAGTGTTAGTTTATGCCCAGTAGCTAATTGGTTTAGTTGTCGTTTAGTGACAATTATTTAAAGACATTCTTTATCTTATACATATTTATATGTATATTGTAAAGTTTATATACATTGCAAATGAAATTATAATTATGAGATTCATATTATATTTATGTATTATCTCTAAACTATTACTAGTTATTGTTTTATTACAACTGAACATTAATAAAACGAAAAAAAACTAGCTCACATTTTGTTTTTTCTTTATGAAAAAAGTAATCGATTTCATAAATTAAAGTATGGAGATACTTAAATAAACGTGTGAGTGTTTGTTAGAGAACAAGTTCACTAAACAGACCTGATATAAGAAATCTATTATTTAAGAATAAATAATATCATTTATTATATTATCTGTTGTATGGTTGTATCACTAGAATGTTCCACCTTAGAACATATGTCATCATCTACTTGTACCATACCTTATATAAATAAAGGAGAGGACGCTTATAGGCATTATTCTGGAGCATTCATATTTTCCAATAATATTGTCTTAGTACCAAAGCCATAAAGTCATTAATGGCATCAACTGGGAACCAAAACCCTACCACCTCTCACTTAGAAACCGTCGTCACCACTGAGAACTCTAGCCCTCTCTCTACCAGTAAACAACCCAACCGTAGAAGAATCAACCATCTCACTCAATCCCACCTTTCCCTTTCAGTTTCTACAGTTGTCCTAGTCCTTCTCTTTTGTCCCACCAATTTTCTCTACCACCTACCCCTCCACCCTTTCTTATAAATCGATCCTTATTTCCTCCCATCTAAATACTTCTTCCATTCACTCTTCACTGTCTCCTCCAAAATTCGCCACTCCTTCAGTGTTCCCAAATTTCAATCCCTACACCTACCCATTCATCCTAGTGGCTCATCAAGCACCTAGTGTGCCAATGAAACTTGTTCCTTTGCTAAGCTCCCTTAATCAAGTCAAGTCCATCAAGTTGGATGGAGATAATTTCATCACATAGGAATCGATGGTCCTTCTCATCATCAAAGGTCATCGTCTTGAAAGATACCTCTTGGGTACCAAAGCGAACCCACCTGAGTTCACTATTAATGAAGCCGATGAAGTTCTACCAAACTTGGCATTTGAAGATTGGTAGGCAACATACCAAATTCTCAGCACAATGACCCTAGAGATTGCCTCTCAGATGATGCACTATAAGACATCATTTGCTTTATGGAAGGCAGTAAAAGAATACATCGGTGCAAATACAAGATCTAAGGTCACCTTTTTGAAGAGTGAGTTTCAGCGCACTAAGAGAGGGGGTTTGAAGATGAAAGAATACTAGCCAAAATGAAATCCATCTCAGATAATCTCATCCTTGCTGGTGCTCCTTTGTCTATCACTGATTTAATCACTCAAACTCTCACTGGTCTTGACACAGAGTATACTCCAATTGTTATAATGCTCTTTTAAAAAGAGAATCTGAGCTGGAAAGACCTGCAATCTAAATTGCTCACTTTTGAATCTCAACTTGAGCAACTTCAATCTTCGTCTTAATCCTCCCTCTCTAATGCCTTCGTAAATTTGTCTTTTCAGCAACAGGGTTAGAATCATTTTGATGCCTCTAGAGGTTGAGGAGGACGAAGAGGACGAGGTAGAGGTGGTAGTAGAAATAGAGGCCGAAAGCAATCAGATAAGTCTGATAAATTTTGTCATCTTTGCAAGAAACCAAGACATGGCGTAGCGGATTGTTGGCACCGTTATGATCGTAACTACAGAGGACCTCCTAAGAAAAATGAGAATGCTTTGGCTTACACGACAACCTCAGATACTGTAACAGACCCAGCATGGTATTTAGATACCGGGGCCACTGATCAGGTTACTCATACTTATAAAAATGTGGACTTTGTCAATGCTAATTCAGGTATAAATTTGCTTTTTGTCGGTGATGGTGCTTCTCTTAACGTTGTCAAGTCTGGAAATTATAAACTAATATGTGATAATCCCAGTAAGTCTTTGAAACTCCAAAATGTTCTTGTGGCTCCTAAAATCAAGAAAATTTTGATCAGTGGATATAACTCACCAATAACAATTCAAATATCTTTGTTGAAATTCACTCACATGGGTGTTTTGTGAAGGACAATAGTAGTAATAAAGCTCTGCTACAAGGGGCTACAACAGATAGGTTTACTCGGGGTCTCTATTAGATCAAGAATGGTATGGTGCCCGCTAATGTCGCTGATGTTAATTTTATCTTTAGTAAAAGCAATTCTGAATTAGAATAAAAATGTCAGTCACATGATTTTCTTTCTGCCGTTAAGTCTTGGCATAAAAGGCTTAGACATCCACATAGCCAAGTGTTGAAAAAAGTTCTTAGTGATTATGATGCCGATTTGAATTTTAATGAAGAATTTACTTTTTGTGATACTTGTCAACTTGACAAATCCCGTAAGCTTCCCTTTCCAGTTTCTCAATCTCATACTTCACACCCACCGGATTTAATTCACATAGATTTATGAGGCCCTTCACTAATTAAATCCACATCTGGGCATAAATATTATATAAGTTTTTTGGATGATTGTACACATTATCTTTGGGTGTATCCTTTGAAACTGAAAGAGGAAGAACTGTCAGCATTTGTTCATTTTAAAAACATAATTGAAAATCAACTGGAGAGAAAAATAAAATTGGTCTAATGTGATTGGAGAGGAGAATACAGGTCATTTAAACCTGTGTTAGATAGTTATGGCATTATATTTCGACATTCTTGCCCCTACATCTCTGTTCAGAATGGTCGAGTTGAAAGAAAACATAGACATTTAGTTGAAATGGGTTTGAACCTTCTTGTTCAAGCCAAAATGCTGCTCTATTACTGGTGGGAAGCTTTCTCTACTACTGTGCATCTGATAAATAGGCTACCAACTCCGGTTCTAAGTAATATATCACCTTTTGAAAGTCTGTTTGCAAAGAAGCCTAATTACAGTGGCCTTAAGACTTTTGGATGTGCTTGTTTTCCTTGCCTACGACCATATAATCAAAACAAATTTCAGTTTCATAGTACTAAATATGTGTTTCTTGGTTACAGTGGGTCACACAAGGAATATAAATGTCTAAGTTCTACTGGTAAAGTATATATCTCTCTACATGTAACATCCCACCCTTAATTGAATGGGTAAAATAGTCAATTAGCATAGGATGGGCTAGATTGGGATTTCCTAGGATTGATCATGCATAATAGGATTGGTACACAGTCACAATTGTGCACATGGAATTTCTGGACATGCATACATGAT
>JANKYE010000009.1:9649883-9667111 GCA_032467995.1 Erythroxylum dillonii | reverse complement strand
TTTACATGTACTGTTTTGGTTTTAAAAACACTAATGGCCGAGCAGTATGTCCTTATTCCGCACGCCTGTGCCGATCGGTCGCTACATTGATCGGCAATTTTTACTGAACAGATGGACTGACCGATCACCCTAGCACGCCGCTCGCGCGGGCACGAGCTCGAACATCCCTCTTGATGTCGAGTGCGGGTCGGTGGGAGCGGGGCGCTACACCAAATAAGGTAGGATAGGAAATAAGTTACATGAGACTAAACAAGAACTTACAATAACTTTTTGACTTATACTCTATGTTTAGGCAAAGATAAAGTCAATATTCTAGACGTTTCCTTTCTGGAACAGGTTTTGTTAATTATACTCCTTCCATTAAATTGTCATCAATTCTTCATGTTCCTAATTTTCCTAATAATCTATAGTCTATTAGTTCCTTTACAAGTGAGCTTAATTGTAAAGCTGAATTTTATCTTATGTATTTTGCATTTTGGGAACTAAGCATAGTGAAGATGATTGGCTATACTAGATTTCAAGATGGTTTGTATGTGTTACATAGGAGCAGCCAGGTTTGCTATGTATGTGCCACATAGAAGTAAACACTCACTGCTATCTTCTAAGACTCAAACCATGATAGGAGATTCAATGTTTGCTAACCAACATTTGATTCAATTACATAGGAGATTAGGACATCCATCTTTTAATGTTTTAAACAGATAATAACTACAATTTCAATTTATTGTTTTTTAATGCTTATGAATTTTCCAAGCATAGAAGACATTCTTATCCTTTGAATGTCCTGAAAGTGTACGAGGGTGATGCAGTACTCTCAGTGTATTTTTTATTAATAGATTGCCTTTGAAATCTTACAACTAATATGGCAACACTGATAAAGCAACATAGCAACTGATAGTGAAAAATGGTCGGTGTATTCATCGACAATAAGTGGAAGGAGACCAGATAAAATAAAACAAAAGAAAAATACCATGATGAGGCACACAACAAGGACCACAATGAGGCAGACAACAAGCACACAAACAAGCAGATTTAGGGGACCACAAAAAACATAAAAGGTAGACAACAATAGACCTACCACGATGAAATGTAGACCTCCAGATAGACACCCGATGAGTCTGTCTATTGAGTTGCTTGGTGTGTGCGACGACAATAACAATTAACCATAACAAAATGTCATCTGAGGAAGAAAACATAAGGATTAGGGATGAGGAAGAACACACAAGGAAGAAAAGGGAAGAAGCGCAAGATGAGAGGTTGTGTAGGAAGAAGATGGGAGATTAGGGATTAGGGGTTAGAGGATTTCTATTAGTAAAGAAGATGGGAGATTAGGGATTAATGAAGAAGAAAACGTTGCGTCAGTTAAGGAATGTCGATGGGAGATTGGGGATTAAGGAAGAAGAGCATGTTGTATCTTCATATCTGTGGATGGTAGATTAAGGGTTAGGGATTAGGGAATAGGAAAACGGTGCGTGTGAGGGAGGAGGGGTTGAAGCAAACAGTGCATCTGGCTTCGACAAGACTGTGTGTCTCATATCCGTCCCAAAACGTTGCGTTTGAGGAAGGAGGGAGATGTAGCGTTTCATTCGCTGATGTAGAACCCACCTTTATGCCCATGTCAGCATCGGTGGGTCTCACATCCACAAAAAAAATAAATTTAAAATTCCACATCAATATTTAACGGACCACGTTAGTAGGAGACTGACAGTCTCCTTACAACGTCAATGCTCATGGTCCAATCTGAATGCTTTCCAAACCTTGGGGTCTAATTTGAACATTTGATAAATTTTAAGATTCAATTTGAACACTCTAAAATGTTGAGGTTTATTTTGTACATCCCTGAAAACGTTAGGAGCTAATTAATCCTTTTGGCCTTTTATATTTATTGATATGATGTAAGCTAAAGTTAGCATGTGATAGTTTTATAACGATAAACAACATATTATACTTTTAAAAAAGTGTTAACATAGTCACTTTGGCATATAATTTTATCAGTATCATTTATCAATAAAAGCCAAATTATGTTAACAATAAGCCACGACATTTAATTTTAAGTACTTATTTCTATTAAAAAAAAGTACTTATTATAAAAATTTTGAATATAAAACGGTCGGTTACACGGTGGTACCATCCTATTGCTAAATACAGCCACTCCGTCGATGGGTTTGTTTACAGAAAAGTTGGCGGTCCACTCGCTACGAAACTGATTACTGTACTAAACGGTAAACAAACAGAGTAACTAACGAACCTTTTAAATAAATGAATATAAATAAATAAAACATCAATACGGATTGAATGGATAAACCTTTGAAATATTTTCAACCCTCAGATACTACTCTACGCCTTCCACACCGTTGGATTCTCGTTCCCCGCTTAATTGAAAAAACTCAAAAACCTCAAAACAAACCGCCCTCGGAGACTCAACACGCTCGCACTCGCTCCCCCAGACACCCACGCACTTTCCGTTATTCCACGGATTCCGGAACCTAGTATACAAGCTCTTCTGTCTAATGGAGGCCACCAAGAGATCCACTGGCACCGTCAAGTGGTTCAGTGCACGCAAAGGCTTCGGCTTCATCACTCCCGACGGCGGCGGTGAGGATCTGTTCGTCCACCAGACCTCCATCCAATCCGACGGCTTCCGCACGCTCTCTGAAGGCCAGCCGGTGGAGTTTTCGGTTGATTCTGGACAGGACGGCCGAGCCAAGGCCTCCGACGTCGTCGCCGTCTCCAGATCCCGCGGTGACGCCTCTCGAGGCCGCATTAGGGGGAGAGGTGCCGGTGCTGGATATGGTGGTCGCTCAATGAGAGGAGGGAGAGGCGGTGGTGGTTTGGGATACAATAACAGCGGTGGTTATGGAGTTGGTATGTGTTATAACTGTGGGCGTTATGGTCATTTAGCAAGAGACTGCTATCAATCTGGTGGCGGGAGTAAAAGATACGGAGGAGGCGGCGGTGGTTGCTACAATTGCGGTGAGGAAGGGCATTTTGCGAGAGATTGCCCAAACACCAGTGAAAAGTGAACACAAACGAGAGTAAGTTTCTCCGAATAAACACAAACGAGAGTAAGTTTCTCCGAATATTCTCGCATTTTCTTCTTCAGAATTCTTTTTGTTGTGTTGCCACGTTTCGATGACTGAATTATCGGGGAGCAGCAGATACGCTTTTAGGTGCCGATTGCTTCTTCCGATTTTTTAATTAATCGATGTCCATATTGGTTTATTGTAGATACAGTTCATTGATATCCTTTTTCTTTTGTTATAAACTCTTAATCGCTTCCTTATTTAATCATTTAACGTTGAAATGAATTAGATTTT
Source organism: Erythroxylum dillonii (assembly GCA_032467995.1). Lineage (NCBI taxonomy): Eukaryota > Viridiplantae > Streptophyta > Magnoliopsida > Malpighiales > Erythroxylaceae > Erythroxylum > Erythroxylum dillonii. The sequence continues at coordinate 9,663,794 of JANKYE010000009.1, read as the reverse complement.
TTTTCCAGTATTTTTCTTCAATACTAATTAATAGATGGTAGGCAAAGAACTTTTCAGACTTTTTGTTTTAAGGCTTCTGTGAAATTTGGATGCAAGTACGTTGTTGATATCTGAAAAGGACAGCAGGTCGGGTTGTATTTGGTGGTTGTATGAAGCTTCATTTGTGGATATCATGTTTGTCCTTTATCTTGATTAATTATTAAGTTGTGGACGTTCTTTTTATGCAGATTAAGTGAGAATTATCTGATTTTATAAGGCAGGATATGAACCCAAGTTTTGTGTGTTTGGTGGTTGCTGGCTCGCTAGACGCTAGGTTTCTCATTTTATTTTCCTTTAAGTTGTATGGCTGGCATTGTATTAAATCTTATCCAAAGTTTGCTAAAGCATGAAAGGTCCAAAGTGGATAAATTAAGATTGGGGTTGCATTGATCACACACTCGTAGGATGTGGTCCAACCGCATAGGTCCCCTTTCTTCAAGTTCCCATGTTGACTGTCCATGTCCTTGCTCTCTTTATTCTCGTGCTGGATTCTTCAATATGAAAATGTATAATTGATTTACAAAAGTCTACTTAAAAAGGATAGAACTTTATAGTTTAGTCCTTAATTGCTTTCCTTGACGGGAATAATAGTCATTTATAGTATTGGCTGGTTCTAAGTTCTCCCCTAAAGGGATGATATTTTACTTCCTGAGTATCGTTTTGTAACACTGGCCTTTTGGATTATTCGTCTATTTTAAAGTTATGGGACGACCTTATTTTGTTGAGAAACCATATTTGAGGAACGTGTTTAAGACAGGGGCAGTTGGGTAGTAATTGGAAGCAGAGCATTTTTTTTATTCTCCTCTTTAACTGATTTCACGTTTCCTTGTGGGATGTGAAGAAGATTGCTAGATGTGTGTATTATTTCAAGAAAATCAGCACCAATTTTGATGCATAATATCCTTTTTGTTATTTTCAAATGGGGACTGCTGCAATTAGACAATGTGCCACACTTCTTACCCTGAAATCCAATGTAATTATTCCCCTTCTTAATGTAACACCTGGATGTTTAACCTTGGCAATCCTCAAATATGAGACAATGAGATCTGTGTACCTCCATAATCTTCACACGGTCAAGGCATTATGGAACCAAATATCTAGGGTATAGATTTCGCATGCCTGCTCTACTCATGGCAATCTGTTCTCGTAATACTCTTAGCTATAGTGGCGTACCTGATAACACTGGCGTTGAAAAGGCAAAGAGTTTCCGTTTCTCTAGAACTAGTATAACTATGCATTAATTTAATTTTGTGTTCAGTGATGGAAGAAAGAGATACATGTTCTGGATCCTTTGTTGTCGGATTAATCACTTTATTCGTTGCTACTATTTTGCTTAGTTTCACAATGTAGAACACTCCTACAAAATATTTGTGTTGATGTCAGTGTAGGTGCTGACAGAATGGATTAACGCCTTAGTTTCAGGATTCTGTACTTTAAAATGTTAATTTGTGCAAGAATATGGTTATATAGTTTATCTCCCGTCATCTCTGCATGTGGTAGATAAACAATTAAAAAAAAATGGTGGAAAGAAAACGCCTCTAAGGAGTTGCATGTATTTGGTCTGACTTCTGTCTTGATGAGAGTAACCCTGAGCATTAACTTGGGGGAATTTTCAGCTCTTTTACATCCTGTGATCCCAGTTTCCGTGTTTGAATCATGGAAATTGCAGCAATTTAAGGCCTTTCGACAAAGAAAGTATGAGTGAAATGATCAAGTAATGCCAAGTTGTCTATACACTATGGAAATGTCAAGTCCCAAATTTGAAAGGCTCGGGTAACGGTGGTTTGTGTTTCCTCTTTCTTTTTAACAATTGTAGTTTACGCAAGAACATGGGCTTGTATTATCAGATGGCTTTCTCCAAGTCCCTTAATTAATAGGGCCAGTATTTCTTTATATCTTCCGTCAATAACTTGGGCTTGTCTGTTCCCTTCAGGTATACTAGTTAGCCTGCAAATGAACTTCATAAATCTGGTGTACAAATCTTACATCAACTTACAAGACATAAAATTAGTGTAAGATTTCCACTTGAGAAGTGGTCTTCCAACCCGCTACCTATGCGCACATCCTGGTAGTGATGGAGGTTGTGAATGGGTGATAGTAACCGAGCCATTGATCTGCCAAAATCAAACTTTACTTATTTCAGTTCCCCTGGGTTCCATCCGCAAACCACAATAACTGCAATGCCACACTGCAAATACCGTAAGTAGTTCTACAATTCCAAATCTCATAACAAGTCATGAGGTAATAAATTCTAAACTTTGAGATGGAGTTGGGTTTTGATGTAAACATCTACCCAATTGACACACTAAATTAGGAGATCAATTCTCCTGATCCCGTTTTCATGTCTCTGCTCTCTATCGTATTCATCTATTTAATGAATAAATGGGACAGAGCTGGCACAAAACAGTAAGCCTATGCTTATTTTTCCACGTCGGTGAGTATAATTCAGGAAAAGTCAGCTATCAGTTGCCAGTTGCCACTGTACGAGGATCACGACTCGGTACTTGTAACGGGACTTACAGTGAAAACCGAAAAGTACTGTATACTTTAATAAGAAATTATTATAACCTTTTCCTGCAGAGATGAACCAATGCTTACTACAAACATATCTAAAGTGAAGGAATTCAAGTGTCCGTCTGGAGCCGATAAACCGCCTTATTCACTCTTAGGAGAAGCTTCCGTTCGCCTCTTTCACCAAACCTTCCAATTTCCAAACCAACTTTGTCAGCTTTCTTACTCTTCCCCTTTTCTTTTTGTTTACTGTTTTCTTTATCTATTTCTCCGCGTTGACTCACTAAGAGAGTGATGGACAGACAGAAAGCGAGATAAATTCAGCTTTGGTGGGTTGTAATTTGCCAAAACCGATTCGTGAAGGTTCTGTTCAGCGTCGGATTCATAGGAAAACTAACATCCTCAGTGTGTGCGTGTCACATGGGTGATTTTTTTTTATCCAAACAGATAAGCACGGAAACATAAAAACATTCAAGACGCACTGTTTGTGCCAGTACGAAGTACCTGCACATGAATCTTGTTTGTCAGTGCTTACCTGTTTGAATAACACATAGATACTTGAAACCGTGTCCCCTGTATCCTTGTATGGAATTGAAGCCCTTTTCAATTTATAGACTTGAAACTTGACCAACTAAAACAGATCAAAGTGATTGTTAGCAAATTAATGGATTGAAATCATGGAGAAAGGATCACAATCGTATTTGCTGAACTCTTTTGTGAAACAGAAGATAAATCGACTGTATTATATCCACAACAAATAGGCTATCCTAATGCACTGCTATTTGCAATTCTTTGTTGTTTTATGTTTCTATTGGAATCCAACCACTTGATAACACATGCAGAGAGCCACATGCATCAGACTGTGCAGACCCACAAGTATGTTGTACCTTATCCTCATCTGCAGATCTGAAATGTATATAACGATTTGATTCTTCTCTCCACAAAGTTACAATTTATAAGCATACAAGCGTCTTTTTGTGTTGTTTACCAAGCTCCATGTGTGGTATGTACTTGTAGCTGATGTTGCTGTTTCTCTGTTCCACTCCAATCACTAATTACCCAGTTAGCACTCTATACCATCACCTTATCAGTAAAATTTACGTGAATGAGAAGAAAGTTATCGTTTTCATTCTCTCAACCCTACGCAGAAGCGAAAGGTAAGCGATCATAGGAATGTCCTCCCTTTGTTCTGAGAAGAAGAGTAAAACAGAAGTTACTCTGAAAATTGCTGATAAAACTACACCTCGCAATCAACTCATTACGATTAAGGCCCTACCGATCTTCTCTGAAGTGCAGTTGTTGGTCAAAAGAGTCTTTTTCTTGCTACAAAGACAGATTCATTGATCTTTGGAGAAAATATGAAAAATAATTGAACCGACTCTATTCCATGACAATGACCAGGCAGTCCTTGTCACTTGCTTGGGTGACATAATGTCAAGTTACAATCAACAATCACCGATACATTTGTTGTTTAAGAAGCCTACAAAGTACAAATAGATGGGTATCAGTTAAATTGCTATGTGGAAGGATCAAATATCAAGTGACTGATTAGGCACAGAAAAGTATGTCTCCACTCCAATGCCTTGGTCCGTAGAATAGAATACCAAAAGTTTACAGCTGTCTGTCACAGAGCGACTTCTCATGTCTCTTCTTGCTACTTAACTATTCATAATTTCCATTACATTGAAGCTTTACTACTCATGGGGATATTAGACCAACCAAAATGACTAGAAACTAGGCTCAACTTCAAACTCTCACTATCTCCATGGCCCTTTTAGGTTTGTTCTTTGTGGACCTTCCTTGACTTCATAGGCCTACCTCTATTCGTGTATCTCGTCTTGGAATGACATCAATCTATAATCATTTATTAGTATTGGTCAGACTAGGAACCAAATTGGACTGATTCATCCGTTCAAATATGTTAAATTTCAAGCTAGATGTAACTAGTTGACAAAGAATGGGAGAGAAACTTAAAAGAATTGTGAGACTACAACCCACAAGAACGGAGGGAGTTGCATTATTAAGAAATCAATCAACACACAAAGTTATAAGTGTTGTTTTATACCCTACAGCCAATCACTTTGGTTGTAGTTTAGTGACAAATTATTTAAAAGTATTTTTTTATCTTGTACATGTTTAGATGTATATGATAAAGTTCTTGAGATATTTGTACATTATAAATGATATTATAATTATGAGATTCTTATTGTATTTATGTATTATTCTTAAATATTCCTAATCGTTGTTCTATTAAGATTGAACATTAATATAACATAAAAAGACTAGCACACATTTTGTTTTTCCTTATGAAGGAAGTAGTCAATCTCATAGGCTAAAGTATAGAAATACTTAAACAAACGTATAGGTGCTTGCTAGAGAACAAGTTCACTAAACAAATCCAATATGAGAAATCCATTTGAAAAAGTACTTGTATGTCTATAGAATTCTCATTGTGATGATTGTATAAGTGATCCTTTGACTTGAGATCATTGAAGATATCATGTATGGGGGTCGCTATGTTTTGATACTACTTATGATCTATTTAATCATAAATCGTTTAATCGGTAGTCATTGGATGTAGCATGAATCATATGGAGATAGTTGAGTGATCAAAATAGGACTCATCACCCTAAAGTAATTAGGGAGAATGTTTTGTTGTTCTTGATTGGTATTAATTCAAGAAATCCTTGGCTAAGGTGAAATGGTGTTTTGTAAATAGTTTACAAATGTCATTAATTGAATCGATATCTAATGGCGAAGAACTAATATGATTAGACTCAAAATAGAGTAAACATTAATTTCATGCTCTATGTCTAATCGAAACATTGTATAACGAAAGGATTGAATTATACGAAAAAATTATGCACGGAAATATTAGTCAAAATCACTTTGACATTCCTAAATATTTGGGTGGTCATGATGGGTTGCTAGACACCAATCTTGATCTATGATTATAAATTGTTTAATTGGAGAATTAAAGATAAATTAAAAGGTGTTTTATTTTATCCAATTTGAATTAAAATTACATTTTATAATCATTGACAATATATTTGAGAACTTAATGGGTCTCACATATGGAATGGGTTGAAGAGAACAAAGTTAATTTAATTAAGTTGGATTTGATTGTAAAGTTTGAGAAACTTTATGATTAAATTTGAGATATTAAACAAATAAGAATCAATAAGAGATATTGAATCTTACATGGGCATAATTGGTATTTAATTAGAATTATTTGTAATTCTAATTAAAGTTTGATTGAAATTAGAATTTAATTTCAATTGAATTACTGAAGCATCTAAAGCTTATTATAAATAGGCTTAAGCTCTATGGAGCTAGCACTTCTTGCTTAACCTTCTCTGTAAGAGTTGCAGAGTTCTCTCAACCTATTTTATGGATACCATTAGAGGCCAGACATTTGTGCAGCTATGGTGGCTGAGACGGATTGGTTTCGAAAACGGTTCGATGGATACAACAAGATAAAGATCAAGCTTTAGAATAAGGTACGAATTAAGTTTTCGCTTTATTATAATTTGTGTTAATCATTTTATAGAATTAAATAGATCTTGATTTTTGAGAAATCAAAAGTTACGAAAAAGTTTTGTAATTATTCTGCTGCGGTCGAGATCGGATCTTAACCTGGTTTCCCAACAGTAGTATCAGAGCCAGATTTTAATTCTGTAACTTGATTAATATTAATTGATTATTTTTTGACCTTCAACTATGGAATTGAAACCTAGAAACCTAAAAGACCAAAAGATCATAATTATTTTGAAATTTTGGAATATGGTTTGGGAATTTCATGCGTTTTGATGCCTATATATTGCTAGAATAGCATGTATACAGTTTCTTTAACAAAAAACAATACTCCTATATTTTAAATCTATGAATTTGCGTAGGAGTTACTCTTTTTTTGGTTGTCTGTATTAAGAGTGTTATTTGCGAAATAGGCCTTGGTCTATTCAACATGTGTGGTATGGTTTATGGCTAGAAAAACTCAATATAGGTATCTTGAAAAATCAATTGGCTATGTGGATGGCCTTGTTAAAGTCAATACACCAGAAGAAATAACAGAGAAAAAAATATGTTTTCTCATTAATTCATCTCTGTAGAAATCAACTCAGCCAAGATATAAAGTAAGGGTCTAACAATCTTTAGCTAAATGACAAAAAATAATCATTGTCAAAATAACAGAAAACCAATTTATTTCTATATTCTCAACACTCCCCCTTAAGTTGGATGGTGATATATGTCAATCACACCCAACTTAGATAGTAAGTAATCATGTTGTTGAATCCAAGCCCCCTTTGTAAAAATGTCTACCAACTGATACTTTGTTAAGATGTGTCTAGTTTCCACAAAACTATTCTGAATACTTTCTCTCACAAAATGACAGTCAATCTCTATGTGTTTAGTCCTCTCATGATAAACTGGATTTGTTGCGATTTGTATTGTTGCTTGATTATCATGATGAGGAATAATTGGTTTATTTTCCTTGATTCCCAATTCTGCTATCAGTCCAAGTAACCATTTTAACTCAGCAATAATGGAAGCTATGCTTCTGTATTCAGCCTCTATTGAAGACCTTGATATTGTACTTTGTTTCTTTGATTTCCAAGAAATTAGAGAGTTGCCAAACTTAATATAAAATCCTGTCACAGATTCCTTGACATAAGGCAAGATGCCCAATCAGAGTCACAATAAGCAATTAACCTTGGATTTTCTAATGAACTGAGAAGAATTCCCTATCTTGGATTCTTTTTGACATATTTAACAACTCTCAATATAGCTTCATAATGAGTTTTTTTGGTTTCTGCATAAATTGATTCAAATGCTGCACATTATAAGTTATATCTGGTCTAGTATGTGTCAAATATAGAAGTTTCCCAATCAATATCTAGTAAACAGTAGCATCTGTCAAGACTTCATTATCAACTTTCAACTGTAAAGATTCATCAAAATCTGCAATAGTTAATTTTAGATTTTGTTCCAATGGAGTAAATGCTGGCTTTGCTCTAGTTAATCCAAGATCCTGAATCAACTCAAGTGCATACTTCCTCTGACTTAACACTATACCTTTATTTGATCTTGAGACTTCAATCCCAAGAAAGTATCTTAGGTTCCTAAGATCCTTCATTTTGAAATTCTGATGTAGTATGACCTTCAATTGATCAATCAAGCCGCTGTCATTTCCAGTTATTAGCAAATCATCAACATAAATCAGCATAATAACTTGTTTAGAACCTTCAATCTTAGTAAACATAGAGTAATCATATTTACTCTGAGGATAACCATTATGAACAAGAGCCTCAGCCAACTTCAAATTCCATTGCTTGGATGCTTGCTTCAATCCATATAAGGATTTGAGTAACCTGCATACCCTATTCTCCCCTTGGTTGCCAAATCCCTGAGGTAAAGCCAAAAAAACTTCTTCTTGCAAATCTCCTTGCAAAAAAGCATTATCTACATCCATTTGGAATAAGGGCCAGTGAAACATAACAACAAGAGCTATAACAGTTCTAACTGTAAAATGCTTGGCCACTAGAGAGAAAGTGTCTTGAAAGTCAATACCCTCTTGTTGACTATATCCTTTGGCAACCAATCTGGCCTTAAACCTTTCCACTTCCCCATTAGAATGATATTTCACTTTGTAAACCCATTTGCAGCCTATGGAAGTTTTGCCAGAAGGTAAAGGAACCACCTCCCAAGTGCCATTGCTTTCCAAAGCTTGGGTTTCCTGTTGTATAGCCTCTATCAAACACTTATGTTTAATTGCCTAAAAATAAGTGGTAGGTTCAATGATATTAGAGATAGAAGCAGCAATGTGTTATGAGTGAGGTGGTAAATGAACATAAGAAATATGTAAAAGGTACTGACCTTTAGTGATTGCAAGTGAAGAGGATGAAGAGGATTGATTGGTGCATATATAATCTTTGAGCCAGGTTGCTGGAGTAGTCAATCGAGTGGATCGTCTCAAAGGTTGAGGTGATAAAGGAGGAAAATTGATGTCATCAAAGATTAAAGGATCTGGGTGAAAGGGAGGTACAAGTACAGGTTGAGGTGATGTAATAGGAGTGATCGGATTTGGATGAAGGTTTAAAAATTCATGATCCTCTATTTGACCAAAATTAGTGACATTAACAGGGAACATTGGTTGATCTTGTACAGAAAGTTTGAAGGGAAAAATATGCTCATGAAAGACAACATCTCTGTTGACAAAAAATGTCTTAGAGACTAAATTAAACAGAAGATAACCTTTTTAATAGTTGAATAGCCAAGGAAAACTGAAGGAATGGCTTTTGGGGAAAATTTGTCATGATAATGTGGGACAGTAGCATAGTATAGGCAACCAAAAACATTGAGATGATTTAGGTGAGGTGGTTTTTTATGGAGCACTTCATAAAGAGATTTCAAGGATAAAATAGAAGAAGGTAACCTATTGATGATATAAGAAGCTGCTAAAACACTCTCCCCTTAAAATTTTGATGGTAAGTTGGTATGAAATTTTAATGCTCTAGCAGTTTCAAGTAAGTGTCAATGTTTACGCTCTGCAACTCCAATTTATTGTGGAGTATCTATATAGGAACTTTGGTGAATGATACTAAAGGAAGTAAAAAGAGAGTTAAATTCAAGGTTGAAGAATTCACTACCATTGTCACTCCTAATAGTCTTAATGGTGGCAGCAAACTAAGTTTGAATTAAGGTAAAGAAAGATTTAAAAGTGATGGAAGTTTCATATTTGTTTTTGAGTAAATAGATCCATGTCATTCTTGTAAATTCATCCACAATGGTAAGGAAAAATCTATGACCACTATGAGTTGACACTCAATAAGGTCCCCATAAATCAATGTGAATCAAGACAGAAGCAGAAGAAGCCCTGGTGTGACTTTTAGGAAAAGGTAATCGGGTGTGCCTAGTCAATGGACAAATAGTTAAAATCAATACACCAGAAGAAATAAGAGAGAAAAAAATGTTTTTTTATTGATCCATCTCAGTAGAAATCAACTCAGCCAAGACATAAAGTAAGGGTCTAACAAACTTTAGCTAAACGACAAAAAATAATCATTGTCAAAATAACAGAAAACCAATTTATTTCTATATTCTCAACAGGCCTCTACATTTTTTTGTTAATGGAAAATTAAAAAAAGTTGTACGTGGTTTTAGAATGAAGATTGCATAAGTTGGGTTTGAGAAACTCATCCCATTCTTGTTTTTTTTTGCGTTATGTGAATTTCTAGAAATTTTATTAAGCCTTGAACCTAGAACTGTTATGGAATTAGGCTAGGTTTATACTTGAAATAGTTGGGTAAGTATTCTTCTATTCAATTCATCATAAAATGTATGTACAGTTGCTGCCTATTTATAATGAAAAGGAACTGAGACTATCTCTATTTGATTTGGGGCTTGTAATCGTATATACAACTAAGGGGACAAAGGGACAGAAAAGAAGGATGAGCAAAAGGCACTGCCAGCAGCAGAGTAGCACAATGTGGTGGATGGCAGATTGTAGGTTGCGGAAAAGCATGGAGCATGTGGTGCGGTGTTGCAGATGTAAGATGGGAGGAGGTGAAAAGCAGATGCAAGATGGGAGGAGGTGAAAAGCATGCGTGGGTTGGACCCATTGGCCCAAGGACTGAACCGGCCCAGACATAAAATAAAACCCGACGTTTAACACCCCCTTTCAAGTCGGAGACCCGGAGTAATCGAACGGCTCCAAACTTGGCGATTAAGGATCCAAACGTGCGTGCGAGGAGCGGCTTCGTAAGGAGATCGGCGAGTTGTTGGTGGTTGCGGACGTGTTAGAGGTCCAGAAAAGCTTCATTGACTGAGTCGCGGACCAGGTGGAGGTCAATTTCTAGATGCTTTGTCCTTTCGTGGAAGACGAGGTTACGGGTTATGTGAATCGCTCTGGATCTTTGAGGAGTTCGTCTTCGTCGATGATAAGCTTTCTTCCTAGAGCTATAGGTGTTGTGCGTGGTTTCGAGTCTAGCATGTCTGTTTCCCGTAGGATGTCCTGTATATACTTGCTTTGACTGAGTGTGGTGCCTTCTTCCGACCTAGCGATCTCAACCCCTAGGAAATACTTAGCGTATCCAAGGTCTTTGATTGAGAATGCTTTGTGCAGAGCTTGTGTTTGTGTCATTGAGGAGTATCTCATTTTCCCCGGTGATAAGTAGATCATCCATATAGATGATAATAGCTGTGAATTCCTCTCCTTGCCCCTTTGTGTACAAACAGTGGTCAGCCTCTGATTTGGTAAAGCCTAAGCCCTTCAAATTTGTAGTAACCTCTTTATGCCATTGCCTCCTTGCTTGCTTAAGTCCGTAAATGGATTTTAAAAGTATGCAAACTTCTCCTTCCTTGGTTTTTGCATATCCTTGTGGAGGTATCATATAAAGCTCTTCTTCTAGGTGGCCATATAGGTATGCATCATTGATGTCACACTATATGATAGGCCACTTTCTGATCGTTGCTATAGCTAGGAAGGTTCTGATTGTTACAATTCGGGCCACGGGAGAAAATACCTCGGAGTAGTCCACACCCTCTCGTTGATTGAAGCCTTTGGCCACTAACCTTAATTTTAGTTTGTCGTTTGAACCATCGGGCTTGTATTTGACTTTATACACCCATTTTGAAGCTATAGCCCGCTTTCCTCTAGGCAATTCTGTTAATACCCAAATGTGATTGTCTTCAAGGGCTGTCAGTTGTGAATTCATTGAGTCCCTCCATTCCTGTGATTTGCATGCTGTCTCATAAGAAAAGGGCTCAAAAACAGTGTTTACATTACCTATAAACTCCATGTATGGCCGTGTATGTGTAATTTGTAACTCCTTACTTTCTTCTGTTCCTGCAGAGCCAAAGACTTGTGAAACAACACTAGAGGTATCAAGGACAACAGAGGATTGATGAGCAGAAGCTTGGAGGACATAATCATTCAGGTATTTAGGTATGGTATGGGTTCTTTGGCTTTTCCTAATGTGATGTATGGGGGTAGAGTGTTGTTATGGTGAGTTATAGGGTGAAGGTAGAGTGTCTGAGTCATTTGGTGTAGTTTCTGGATGTTGTGCGTTGGTAGTCTTGGGCAGTTCAGTTGGCAATTCTGTATCACCATCTATGGTGATGCAGGGAAACAATGATGATGGTCCATGTACTGAGCTGTCCTGAGCTTTGGCAAAGGGAAAAATGCTTTCTTGGAAAGTGACACCCCTTGAGCTGAAAATTTGTTTGGTTTCAAGGTCCATCACTTTGTAGGCTTTGTAGTCTGGCATGTATTCGAGGAATATGCATTTTGAGGCTCTAGGGTCTAACTTGGTTTTGCTTGGAGATTTATTTAAGGCGAAGCACAAACATCCGAAGGTTTTTAGGTGGTCATAGGCTGAGTCCTTCTTGTGTAGTCTCCCATATGGGGTCTGCCATTGTAAGGTCTTAGAGGGTATTCGATTTAGGAGGTAGGTGGCTGTAAGGAGTGCTTCCCCCCAAAAATGCTGAGGGAGATTTGTTGTAAACAACAAGGCTCTGGTCATTTGAAGTAGGTGCTTGTGTCTGATTTCTACCACCCCATTCTGTTGTGGGGTGTAGGGACAACTTTTCTGGTGTATAATTCCCATTTCTGCAAAATATTTCCTACATTCATGATTTATGAATTCCTTCCCATTGTCGGTTTGAACCCTCAGAACTCTAGTGTCATATTGTTTTTCTACGGATGTGATAAATTGGTTATGGTAGGTTGGGTTTCATGTTTATGTCGAAGTAAAAATGTCCAGGTTTCCCTATAATGATCATCTACAATGGTGAGGAAAAATTGTGAGCCATTTGAGGTTGGGATCCTCAAATAAAAGTAGTTATTTCCATTGAAGAGGGTGGTAACGAGGACTGCTCCTGGGTTTTCTGTGTTGGTGATGGAATATTTGTCTACGTCTGTGGAGTCAAGATGGCTGGTTTCACTCTCAACCATGGTCGACATTTTGGGTGATGGGTTGGATCAGACCATAGTCTCTGATACCATGAAAAAGTTGGGTAAGTATTCCTCTATTCAATTCATCACAAAATGTATGTACAGTTGCTGCTTATTTATAATGAAAAAGAACTAAGATTATCTCTATTTGATTTGGGACTTGTAATTGTATATACAATTGAGGGGACAAAGGGGCAGAAAAGCAGGATGAGCATAAGGCACTGCCAGTAGTAGAGTTACACAATGTGGTGGACGGCAGATTGCAGGTTGCGGAAAAGCATGGAGCATGTGGTTGATCATTTGCATTTTTGTCATGTTAATTCTTTGTGTTTTATATTCTTTTATTATATTTTTGTGATGTTATGCTTGTGTTTTCATGGTAATTTATGTTTTTGCGTATTCTAGGTGACGAAATACAAAGTGATGTAATTTGAAGTGAAAGCTAGAAATATTTTAATTATCTAATCGATTGGCTACAGCTACAAGTGGAGCGGCGCAAATTAGAAGAGCAAATTAAATAAAGACTTGAAGGAGACAGTAAATAAATGCATGAGAACCAAAGACGCAAGATGAGGAGAGAACGTATGTAGCGGACTTGAGGAATTATAGAACAAATAGGAAGGACATGCGTCACAAGCAGATTAGAAAGCAACGTTGAATTAAATCAAGGAAATAGGGAGAGCTACAAAACTGACGTAAATTAAAGGAGCAGCTAAAGGGAATTCACGGCAACATGGAATTAAAAATGGAGAATGAGTGGGCTGAGTTGAATTAAAAGTTGAGAGGGTCCACATCATTAAATTGGGAATAAAAACCTAAGCTAGGAGGCATAAGGGACATTGACGACAACATAAGAGACCATTGGAGATTGACATTAGAATGGGGGCCCACATCATTAAATGGGGACACAAAAACCTAGAGACGATTGGAGGGGAGGACGGCAACTCAAAGAACAGGAATAGAGCAGTGAAAAGGGAGGGGGCTGATAGAGGCGTAGACGGCAATTGGATTAAGGGGTGAGTGACTGGGGAGCTTGGGGTTTTGAAGAGAGAAACATATATTTTATCAGAGGAGGGGGTGTCGACGGCAACAGATAGCAAAGGGGGGCAAGAGAGTTTTGTTATTTTATTACAATCACAAGCTAGTGACAGCGGCAACTTGAGAGAAGGTGGAGAACGGCAGCTAGAGAGTGGAGAAGAGTCAGAGTGATCGACGTGAGAGGAAGATAGGTGGACGACGACGGCAACTTGGACGACAGCAGCACTTTAGGGAGGTTTAATTCCGTTTTTAATTTGTCAATTTCAATTTTAATTGTTAGAGACTAGTATTATTTGTGGTTAGTTTTTAATCTAGTCAGGGTACTTTACGTTTGATGCATGTAGTTCGTGAGACTCCTTGGGTTTAATTGT
>JANKYE010000009.1:9610119-9624224 GCA_032467995.1 Erythroxylum dillonii | reverse complement strand
GAATATAACGAATCATCAAGTATGTATGTTTTGTTTTTCCACGCATATACAATCGATCCTTGGAAGATGCATAATCTCTGTGCTTATGTTGTTTGATATGTTCATTTCTTTCTAAAAGCTCTCCATCTTGAGATTTCGTCAAACAAGCCTCTAACTCCAATGTCATCTTTTTTCCTTATCAGAGTTAAGGCCTTTGATTCTACACTCTTTGAGTAGAGCTTCATACTTAGGATTTCCTTTACTCTTGCAACGTATAACGAAGTCTCTCATTCTACATCCAAATGAATATCTCCAAAAATGAAAGAGCTTTGAGAAGACACAAAAAAAGTATTGATATTTTTTCAACTATAACTGAATAATCGAGTCGAGCTCTTCTTTCTACATCCTGAAATGTGCATCCAGAGATTGAGAGATGGCCATGGCGATGAAACTATCACAACTTGTTGTTAAGGAAGATGAACCCACACCTATATTACGCTCTAATCCAAAGTTTTCTTGAGAAAGGACTAGATTTTACTTTTTTTTTAGGGCATTGGAAACTAGAACAAACGTCAACTCCTAGATGGCCATGGTGATGGTTTCAAATTCGGAGCCGCAGAGGCTCAGTGGGCAATTAAAAGGGATGCGGCGGTGCTGCAACTGTATTTTGGTGCTTGCCGACTCTTAATATGTCGACATTTCTATTAGACCAGGTGGTTATGGTGTCCATTCGCTATTCAGAAGCTGGACCGGTGGTTGGGTCTAGTCTAGTTTGCTTCTCCCAGTCTCTGGTGGGTGATATTAACGGTTGCGACTCTGGTTCTGGTTTTAATTTTAGGATTGAGTATGGGTCTGAGTCCAGTATGGATTTTGATACTTAGGTAATTTAATTAAAATTTTAACTTAATTAATTAACACTGTAGATTAATTATTATAATTATAAAATATAAATAATTTTTATTTTTAAAATTTATTAGTAGTGCCCAGTATGCCACATAGTAGTAGCAGTGGATCCTATCAATAAATTTAGAAAATATATAACAAGTATCATATTAACATTGACATCATATTTAATAGATAAAAAATTAACTCTGTTAATTTTTTTATCTATTTAGAGTTTATTTTGTATAGTTTAGAAGCATTAAGGTTCAAACTAAAATTTTGAATCGTTATAGCTCAAATTGTATTTTTTAAAAATTTAAATAAGGGATTTTATTAAGAAGATAGTAAGACATCAAGTAAACTACAAGGAGGCAAATTATTCCACACTCCGAAGCCTGTATCGGAATGACTACCAATAGCCAAAACAAGAGTAGCAACATTCGCAAACTTATAGATAAAACTACACTTAGCGACTGGAATCTCGGACAAGAGAGATTTATAGTTTTGAATGATTAAACCCAAACCAGAAACATCATCAAAATTGTCACTATTAATGGCTTGCGTAACTAGTTGAGAATCAGTTTCAAACATCACTCGTTGCCAATGTTGTGCCTTGATCCAACTCAACACTTCACGCATAGCAATGGCCTCTGCAACCTTTGCATGAAAAAAAAAACCCCAGATAGCGCCATGCACGACCAGCAATAAATGATGCTCCAGAGTCCCCCACTACACAACCAATACCCACGTAACTCGTAGCACTTCTAGTTGAGGCATCAACATTAACCTCGAGCCAGTCTTCAGGGGGACATGACCAATTTGGATTTCGGTTTACAGTTATCGACAAAATATTTGGCTGAACTCGAATCACCTTCCATGCATGCAAAACATCATCTGCCAACTTTACAACCGAACCTAAGTTCCTATTTTTATGTCGCCAGACCATAGCATTCCTATTCACCCAAAGAGCCCAACAAACCATCACAACATTACACGCCCCCTCAAAATTCAAATTAGCAAAATTGTCTCCAAACCAGCCGACAAAGGAAGCTTCATTTGTTGATCGAAAACCCAAACTAGACTGCCGCCATACACTCACAGCAAAGGGACATTGGACCAGAATATGCAGAATTGTTTCGGAATCACCATGAAAAACCGAGCAAACATCCATAATATCAATGTGTCGAACTTGTAAAACTCGTCGAGTTAGCAAAATATTCATAATCACCCTTCAAATAAAATTCTACACCTTGGGCGGAACTAACAGCCGCCAAAGACAAGGCCAAACTGAACTTGAAATGAACAATGGAGCTTGCGGTTGTGCGATTAAACTGCGATAAGCACTCTAACTGTATAGTTGCCCTTGGACTTGTATTTCCAACATAATCTATCAACAGCAGCCGTAAAACATAAAGGAATAGAGAGTATACAGCTCCTATCACGTTCATTAAACAGGTCTTGAATCTTCTCAACATTTCATTGCCATTGAAGAATCAAATCGGAGACAAGAGAGAGTTGAGAATCTGCAAGTTTGGGGGAAGAAATAAAGGAATTTGAGTCATCCAATAGCCGTGGAGAGTCCCAAACCCTTATTTATGTGTCTAAACCAACCCGCCAATAAATACCCCGATTTAATAAATTCCGGGATTCCCAAATACTACGCCAAACATAGCTAGGATTCGAACCAAGATTTACATAATGAAATTCACAATTTGGATAATACTTTGCCTTAAAAACCCTTGCTGCCATAAAGTTAGGTTTTGTCAAAAGATTCCAACCTTGTTTTCCCAACAATGCAATATTAAACTCACGCAATTTTCGAAAACCTAACTCGCCAAAGGATTTAGGGGATGTCATACGATCCCAAACAAGCCAGTGAATGCTATGGGAATAATTTGTTCCACTGCCCCACCAATAACGGTTCATAATTCCTTCAATCTCTAAACACAAAGTCTTTGGTAGCAAAAAAAGACTCATTAAGTAATTAGGCAGAGCTTAGAGAATAGTTTTCAACAAAATTTCTTTCCCTGCTTGAGACAATGTCTTGTGCTCCAAAGAGTTCAATTTTTCCTATAACCGATATTTAATGTAACTAAAGCCTCCTTCTTATTGCGACCTATATGAGATGGCAAACCCAAATAAGTACCTAGGGTATCCTTCTTCGTAATTTGTAGCACAGAACAAACTTGAGACAGTACTTAATGAGTGGTATTTGCACTAAAAGTGATGGAAAATTTATTCAGATTAATTTGCTAGCTAGATTCATCTTCATACATCTTCAAAACCTGGTTCAGATTATTTGCTTCAACAATATTTGCCTTGAGGAAAACAAAACTATCATTGGAAAAAAAACAAATGAGAAAGCAAATGTTCGTTTCTAGAAACCCAAAAACCACTCAAACTATCAACCTAAACCACAGCATTCATAAGCCTAGAGAGACCTTTCGCGTAAATAATAAAAAGACATGGAGACAAAGGATCTCCCTGACAGAGACCCCTAGTCGGAAGGATAGGACCAATCTCTTTATCATTTTGTAGAATCCAGTATTTGACTGAAACCAGGCTCTACATTATGAAAGCAACCCACTCATTTGAGAACCCAAATTTAAGAAGCATTCGCTGCAAAAACGACCACTCCATATGATCGTAGGCCTTACTTATGTTCAGCTTAACAACAACTGCAAAATCTTTACCTCTAGTACACCTATGGAAAGCATGCATAGCCTCAAAAGCTACAATACAATTATCCTGTATATTTCGGCCTGCCACAAAGGCACTCTGGCTCTCAGAGATAAATAAAGGCAGCAAAGACTTTAAACAATTGGTAAGCATCTTTGTCATAATCTTCAGGAGCACGTTGCACAAGGCAATCGGCCTCAAATCAGCCATAATTGTAGGAGCTTGCTTCTTTGGAATCAAGACCACGCCTATTTCATTCAAATATCCCGTGATATGCCATTGCTAAATAATTGAAATGCAAGTACTAGCAATATCACTAATAATCAAACCCCAAAACCCTTGATAGAATCTCGGGTTGAAACCATCTAAACCTAGAACCTTGTTTGCTTTCATACTAAAAACGGCTTCACGCACATCATCAATAGTATATGGAGCAAAAAGAAAATTATTCTACTCCCTTGAGATCAAAGACGGAATCATATCCAAAACAGAAAAGGAAGTACGATTCTGTGAGGTGAAAATAGAAGTGAAGTAACGTACCATTAAATCCTGGAGGCCTGTGTCCCAATTGCACTGATTACCATTCTCATCAAGCAACGAATTAATCTTATTTTTCTGTTGTCAAACAGTAGCTCTCTTATGGAAAAAGTGAGTGTTTGCATCCCCTTCCTGAAGCCAAAAATCCTTTGCTCATTACTTCCAAAAAATCTCCTATTGTAAGAGAATTTCTTGATACCGATTCTGAGCTTCTACAAAACAATTCACATCTGCTAACCTTCAGCTGCCCCTAGTTGAAACCATAATTGCTGAACAGTCAGCCAAGTCTCTCTTCTGATAGTTTTGAAGCTCCTTACCCCATACAGACAACAGAGCACTGCAACGAGCAAGATGCTCTGAAAGATTCATACCTATCGTTTCAGCCCAGCAGGTAGTAACCAATTCCCAACAACCCACTTCTTTGTTTCAACCATTTTCAAACCAAAAAGGACGAACATGTGTTCTTGGCAAATATCAAAAAACCTGTAAAATTAACGACAGGTGATCGGAAAAAGAAGAATCTAGAACCACATCACGTGCTTGTGGAAATTTCAGTCTCTATGAATTTGAGACTAAAATGCAATCCAAATTTGCTTCTATCAAATTCCCACTTGCTATACCACGTTTCCAGGTGAACGAGTATCCAAACATTGGGAAATCATAAAGTTCAGCATCAAAAACTGCATTCTAGAAACCCCTTATTAAACGTTCAGGCTGAGCTCGTCCACCTCTCTTTTCTGAATTCGCTAATATGTTGTTTAAATCCCCTAAACAGACCCAAAGAAGGTCGCTATGTGACGCTAACATACGAAGCAATTGCCAAGATCGTGAACACCTGCTTCTATCAGGTTCACCATGGAAACTAGTTATTTGCCAAAAGCCAAGTTGATCCAATTGAACTTCCACATCAATGTACCTGTCAGAAAAACTTATTAAATTAACTGACAAACATCCCTTCCAAAGGAAGGCTAAACCACCACTATGACCAACACAGCCAACATTTAAAAAACCATCGTACTGCAACAAAGATTTTATTTCATCTACTTCTTTGAAGTTACAAAAAGTTTCAATAAGAAAAATAAATTGCGACTTTTTATTTCTAACGATCTCCTGTAAGTTCCTTACTACTCGTGGGTTGCCAAGCCAATGACAGTTTCAGCTAATGGTACTCATCCCTGACGGCGAGATTGTGAACCAGTACCCACTAATAACTCATATTTTGAATCCGACATATTGCCTGTCTCAACATGCGACTCTTCAATTGGGGTGGTCATAAACAACTCAGAGCCCATCCGCCTACACTTTGGATCAACAATAACAATATCGTCGCTCGAATTATTGTTCGAAACCCTGCAATTAACAATATTGTCAGCTTCCTTAATCCCCATACTGTCAACAACAACAACTTCTCTAGAACCCTCCGTACATCTATCAGCATTAAAATTCTGAAAAGGCCTATGACTACCGTCCACCAAGCAGTCTCCACCACTCTCCTCCCTTAGCCACCATTCACCAGTCTTCAACTAGCTCCTACAGTTAGAAGCACGTATTTCTGGCCCAACCAAAGGAGCATTACCTCTATTCAACAGCCACCTACAAAACCGTTCCGTGTGCCCGAAGAAACCACACAATAAACAAACACATGGTAGTTTTTCATACTCCAAAGTGGGAAAAACCCAGTTTCCTTCCTTAACTCGCAATTTCAGTGTTTGATGAATAGGCATTCAGACATCATGTTCATACCTCAATCATATAAAGGAACAACGAGGACTCTTAAAATTATTTGGGTCAGCCTCTAAAAAACCACCCAGTTCATCACCCAACTTCTTTGCCACCCATTCAGTCGTAAAACCCTCCTCCAATTTATGTATCTGAACCCACAAAGGAGTTGTGTACAAAGGAACCTCAGAGGGAAGATTAGACCCATCCAATTTGCCAAGCAATAGGAGTTGATTATCAAAAGTCCAAAGAGTCATCTCTAACACACGCTCAAGGTCCACAATATGAAAGAATTGAAAGATATAAAGTCCCTGACCTTTTTCCCTCACCGACATCCCTATGAAAGGTCTCCAAAGGGAAGCCAAGGTTTGCTTCATAGCCTGGAAGTTAATAGTCTCATCTGTGTAAAAACGTCTAATCAAATGAAACAATTGTTCGGCAACCACATCCAGATCGCCATCATCCTCAAAAACTATGCCGTCGTCTGCTTCTCCATCAACAGAAAGATTTTCCATCTCTACTGAAATCAGATCGTCGTCAACCATGAAACCCTTAGTTAAACTTGCAAAAAGACAAGACAGAAAAAAAAAACTCTCGAACAAGCGAGAGACCCTTGTCGTACAAGTTTTCGTCGACTGTAGAGTTGTTTTTTTTAGTGAAAGTGTAAACATTCAAAATATGCAATTTTCTAATATCTTAAATATTGTTTGTTTGTTACAGATCTTACGCCACTTTGAACTTGATTGATGAGTTTTACTAATTAAATCTTAACTTCGAATATAATTAATAAAAACATGTTAATTTTATAACTTTTAATAATTATCCTCCAATATAACTTAGAAAGATCACTCTTAATCATTTTTGCATATGTGATAATTGCAAAAATGAATAAATTTAAGATTTCCTTCAATAATAAGTATAAAGATAGAAATTGACAATCAAAATTGGTTACTAATAAGTGAAGAAGAATTATATCTTTATTTCTCTGGTGTGTAAAGTAAAAAATTAAAATGATATAAAATATATTAATATAAATATATAGGTACACAGGAATACCATAGCATCTTCTTTCTTCTTTCTTTATAATTCTTGAATGTTGATTTCACTTTTGATGTTTATAAGGTTGATAGTTTGGATTTAAAAGTCAAATTTAAGAAATATAATATACTTATTATAATTTTATTTTATTAAATATATTATAAATGCTTTATTGATTAGTTGTTTATTCCTTAATGCATAGTAATTTATGTTTATATTGCTTTTAAGATATTTATTTTGGTTCATATTTTATTTTAGGTACAATTTAGAGGAAAAAGATCCAAAATGAGTTAAATATACACCATTAGTGCAATTCTATTAATGTTTGGTCTTATTTGCCTTCATGGAGTAGAACGACATGAGTTAAGGTAAAAACGGGACAAAGAACAGAAGAATCAAAGTCACCATGGAGCTGCACGTCTATGTGGAAGTGTTCACCCTCGTGTAGAAATGTGCACGCCCATGTATGTGAATGACACAACCATGTAAGGGACTACATTAGTCATTGAAAATGTGTACGAACTCGAATACACTGTTTTAACCTTATAGAAACATATACACCCATATAAGTGAGTGACAAAGTTATGTATCTTACCCATACATCTAACTATAAACTTGTATCTTTGAGAATTCTTAAAAATTATATATAACCATGTATAATCATAAAACCTTAGTTATGAAGTATAAAAGGGCAATTGAGAGGCCAATTAAAGGGGAGACAAAGAGAGAGAGGTTAGAGATACTGAGTGAAGTAGATTCCTCACTTTGGATATGTGTTTTAAAGAGCTATGAGTAGCTCCTTCTAGTTTAAAGGGGATATCGAGTCCTATTAACATGTTTGGGAATTAATCAATCTTAGTGATTTTTTAATCTCTATTTTATAATTAATTATGTTATCTGTAGTTTAATTTTAAGATTTATGAATGTATGATTTTGATTAAGCTTGCTAGATCATTCATGTATGGATTTATGGCCAAAATTATTGTTATAATCCGTATTTGTTATTAGTCTGATTCAATTATTGTAAACTAATGATTGAGCATCATTAAAGATATTCATAAGATAAATAATTTGAGCTTATGTAGTTAATCTATTTTCCTAATTCTTAATGCAGTTATCACATTAAATCTAGAGAGTTTGTTCTAGGGTGTTTGACAATTAGATCTAATTAAAGAGCTTACTGTAATTATTTACAATCTAGGAGAAAATTTAGATTAATAGTGCTTGCTGTTAATCCAGATTTAATAGTTCCAAAGAGAGGATAAAGAGCAACGATACAATTGAGTATGCATATTTGTGTGAAGGTTAAGAATAATACGAGAACTAGATTTAAACCCATTGATAACTCCTTACAATTTTGCATTGTTTGATTTGATTTGTCTTCAGTAGTTTAATCTTATTTAACTGCATTAATTGTAGTCACCCAAACACCTAATCATATTACACTAATTAGTTTATTACAAAAATTAGTCATGCACTCCCTATGGATATGATCTTTCGTACCATTAATATAATTTTAGTTATGTAAAGTTAGGTTTTAATTTTTGGTGTGTTTAGAATGCATTAGAATTTTGGAGTTGTTTTCAGAGAGTAGAGTTAATTTAGTTTTTTTATTTGATATTAATTGATGTTTGTATATTTGTTTATAATTGGCTTTTATATTTGTTTCTTACTCTTTTTTATTTGTTAGCGTTTGCGTATGACAGTAAATATATCTCCTTATCAAGATCCTTTACAATTTGATCAAGAGATTGAAAGAACATTGTGAAGATTATGTAGGGAGAATAAAATGAATCAATGAATTAATTTAGAAAAAGCTATGCCAATCCAAGAACTTTAAGGGAGTGGGTTGCCTCAGACTTTGAACCAAAAACCTCTATGCATTACTGATAAGTACCTAATTGATTATATATTTATTCCCTAATGCTTAACTATTGATGTTATGCTATGCCTAAGATACATTTTTCCATATTTTGGTTTAGTTATAAGTTGGAGGAATAAAAACCAGAATGAGCTAAATTCATATACTTGGTGTTGTTTTATTGTTATTCGATCTTATTTGCCTTCGTAAAGTAAAAAAGGAAATGAGTTAGGTGAAGACAAGATAAAGAATGGAACAATCAAAGTCATTGTGACTTACACAATTGTGTATGGGAATGTGTCAAGATAAAGAATGGAACAATCAAAGTCATTGTGACTTACACAATTGTGTATGGGAATGTGTAACTCACTAGAAATGTGTAAAAACTCGAAGATGATGTTCCAACCACCCTATGACCTACATGCTTGAATGGAGACTTATACGATTGTGTAAGTGAGCTACATAGTCATATATCTTACTTATGTATCCAATCATGAATGAGTAACTATTTGATTTCGTATAAATTAAGATACACGGTCACTTACATACCCCTATAACTAACCGTGTATGATCACACATCCCCAATTTTATATTATTAAAGGGTAACTAAGAGGCCCAAGAGGGTATGCACAGACTAAAGACACAAAAGGAGGCAGATTCCTTTCCTTTTTGAGAGTTGTAAGCTGCTAATCTTTTTCTTTCTAATTTAAAAAGGATATCGAGGTCGGTGAACATGTTTAGGAATTGATCAATCTTAATGATATTGTTATTAACTCTCTTTTGGAATTGAATATGTTTTTTTGTGCTTAAAGTTTAAGATTTATGTATGAATGATTTGGATAGGCCTACTAAATTATTCATGTATGGATTCATTACCAGAATTAAGATTCAATTCGTAATTGTTGTAAATCTAATTTATGTGTGGTAAACTAATAGTTGTGCATCATTAGGGATAATATATCTTAAGTTAAATGCAAGAGATTATGTGGGTGTTGCTCAGATTAACTTATTTTCCTCACTCATAATGCGACTATCACATTAAATGTAAAGTGTTTATTCTAGATTATCTGATAGCTAGACCTAATTAAAGAGCTTGTTTTAATTAGTTACAATATAAGGAAAAACTAAGGTTGACATAGCTTTTGTTAATCTACAGTTAATAGTTTCAAAAGGAGGTACGAGAATAATATAATGATTGATTATATCACTAATACAAATTTAGTTATGTAGAATTAGGTATCATTTTTTGTCTGCTCGACATGCATCGTCTAGATTTTTTGCGCTGTTGTCAGAAAGGAAATTTAATTTAGTTTTTATGTTTGGCATTATGTGATATTTTGTATATATTTTTATAAATAGTTTTTGCATTTGATTCTTGATCTTTTATGTTTGTTAGTGTTTGTATATGATAATGACTAGATCTCCTCATCAAGATCCTTTCCAATTTAATCTCGAGATCAAAAAGCCATTGTAAAGTTTGCATAGGCAAAAATGAACAAATCTAAAAAAAAAGCAAGGAATCAATTTGGAAGAAGCTATAACCAATTTGAGAACTCAAATCTACAATTTGAGATGAATGGAAGACAACATTCAAAACAAAAAAGGATTAAGTGAAAAGCTAGTGATGCCCTTCGTATTGTGAAATATGCCCAAAACATTCATGAGATTGATGAACTAAGTACTAAAACCATTTATTGGCAAATTTGTAGTGGTGTGCTGAGATGATATCTTGATATATAGCCCCTTTGAGGAAGAGCATTTGTTACAACTAAGACAAATATTAACATCCCTATAAGAGAATCAACTGAAAATTAATTTTAAGAACTACAATTTTCTAACTAATAAGCTACTATTTTTAGGATATATTGTGTATTTTGGTGGAATACAGAATGATGAATCTAACATTAAGGTTGTCATAAACTAGCCCACTTTAATAAATGTGTCAGAATTGTGTAGCTTTTATAGGCTAGCAACTTTTTATTCAACGTTCATTAAAATTTCGGTATTGTTATTCCACCAATGATAGAAAGCTTAAAGAAGGGCAAGTTCTAGCAAGCTAAAAGGTAACTGACAGTTTTATAATTCTAAAAGAGAAATTATGCATTACTCATGTCTTTGCATTAACAAATTTTTTGACAATTGCTAAAGAGATATTGTGATTTAATAGGAGTTATAATAGGAGTTGTCTTATCCCAAGAAAAGAGATCAATCATGTTTTTTAATGAAAAACTCAATGATGCCGAAAGGAGATAGAGCATATAAAAATAATTCTATTTTGTGATGCATGCTCTTAAGACTTGGTAACATTAATTAACTACAAAGAGTTCCTGCTTTACTCAAATCATAAAGCCTTAAATTATTTAAACAATCAAAATAATAATAATAGTGATGTATATGCAAGATGGAGTTAATTCCTGTAAAAGTTTCCTTTCAAGTTGAAGCAAAAGTCAATAATCCAAAATAAAGTAATGGATGCTTTAAAGAGGTAAGCATCTTTGCTACTTACTATAAGTGATAAAAATTTGGGGTTTAAGCATCTTAAGTGAGAAAATGGATAAAATGAAGATTTCGTTCAGATTTGGGTCAGGTTTCAAATAATCAACTAATAGTATTTTTATTTTATATCTAATGTACATAAACAAACTAAGCTTATTGATAACTTCTTTGAGGTATAGGTGGTTTAAGATTTATATGGAGGTGGTTTAGTAGGCCATTTAAGACATGATAAAATACTTGCAACAGTGAACAAAGGTTTTATTAGCCCTTATTAAGAAGAGGTGTACAACTTAGTCAAGTGCTTTACCTGTGAAAAAGTAAAAGGATAATCCACGAATACTATATTGTACATGTATTTACCTATCCTACAAAATATTGGGGAGGATCTATCTATGGATTTCATTTTGGATCTACCTCAAACTTAAAAGGAACTATTTCTATTTTTGTAGTTATTGGCAAGTTTTCGAAAATAGCTCTCTTCATTCCCTATAGAAAGACTTTTAATGTTATAGGAATTGCCAAATTGTTATTTAAGGAGGCAATTCACCTATATAACAACCCAAGGACAATCACTTTAGATTGTGATAACAAGTTTTTAAGCTATTCCTATCACATATTATAGAAGTTGTTTGATTTCTTTTTTATTTTTAATAGCACACCCCACCTTTAGAATGATGGGCAAACCAAAGATGTCAACAGGATCCTTGACAATTTGATTCGCAACATTTGTGGAGATAAACTTAAGTAGGGGGTCTTGCTTTACCATAGTCCAATTTTTCATACAATAATGTTGTTTATAGTGTTACTTGCAAGTCTCCATTCTTTGTTGTTTACATCATTGCACTTTAACACACACTTTATTTGATTAAGTTAATTAGGGGATAAACATTATAGCTAAACACATGACTAAATAGATTGTTGATGTGCTTAAAGAGGTTAAACAAATGTTAGAAACAATGAACCGATGGTACAAGAAGGCAATAGACAAGCATAAATACTGTGAGACTTTTGAAATAGGCAACTAAGTCTTGGTGTTCCTACGGAAGGAGTGGTTTCTGGTTATCACTTACAACAAGTTGCAGCTTAAGAAATATGATCCATATATAGTGCTCAAGAAAAGCAATTATAATTCTTTTATGATTGATTTTCTAGATAGAATCAGAATTTTCGCGACATTAAATATAGCAAATGTATCCTTGTTTCATGAATGTGAAGTTTCTTTATGTCCTAACCTGCCTTCCAACTCAAGGTCAATTTTTTTTCAAGTTGAGAAGACTAATGCTGACATAATGGGCATTAAGTTTATGGATTGTCTGAATCGTTGGAAATCCAAACGAATATGAATTTTTGCTCCTAAAAATGGGTCAACTTTAATGGACTATAACTTTTTGCTAATATTAAGTTACGATGCGCATAATATACCAAAAAATATTGATTTGAATCCACGATAATAGGTTCATTAAAAACTAATTCTTGAGCCAAAATTTTATTATTTTTCTATTGTTTCATACTATTAAATATTTTTTCTATTTTTCATGAATTATGTTTCTTATATTATTAGGACTCTAATTCGTTACCTTTTATATTTTTAGGATTTATAGAAGCATTTTAAGGACTTGTAACTTTTTATGTAAGCTTTGATAAGAAGATATTTAATTTTTTCTATTTATTTTCTCTCAATTTTCACATTACACTACATCAATTATGTTGGTTTATGCCCTACAGTCAATCGGTTTGGTTGTAGTTTAGTAACAATTATTTAAAGGTATTCTTTATCTTATACATATTTAGATTTGTATGATAAAGTCTATAGGATAATTATACATTTCAAATGAAATTATAATGAGATTTATATTACATTTATGTATTATCCCTAAATTGTTCCTAGTCATTGTTTTATTAAGACTGAACATTAATAAAATGTAAAAAGACTAGCACACATTATGTTTTTTTTCTTATGAAGGAAGCGGTAAATCTTATAGACTAAAGTATATAGATATTTAAACAAGCATGTGAGTACTTGTTAGAGAATAAATTCACTAAACTGACTCGATATGAGAAATCCATTTAGGACATTACTTGCATATATATATGAAAATTTTCATTGTGATGACTGTATGAGTGATCCTTTGACTTAAAGTCTCCAAAGTTATCTTATATAGGGATTGTTATATTTTGATATTACTTATAATCTATTCTAATCATGGGTAGTTCAGACTGTAGTCTTTAGATGTAGCATGAAATTTATGGAAGTAGTTGAACGATTAAGATAAGATTCATTACCCTAAAGTAATTAGGGATAATGTATGTTGTTCTCAATTAGTATGAATTAGGAAATTTTGTCTAATATAATGAAGTTTTGTAAATAGTTTACAAATGTCATTAATTAAATTAATAGCTAATAGTGAAGAGCCAATATGATTGGACTCAAAATAGAATAAATATTAATTTCATAATATATGTCTAATTGAAATATTATATGATGAAATGATTGAATTATATGGAAAAATCATATATGGAAAGGTTAGTCAAAATCACTTTGACATTCTTAAATATTTGGGTGGTCATAATATATTGTTAAACGCCAATATTGAACTATAATTATAAATTGTTTAAATGGAGAATTAAAGATAAATTAAAAGAAGTTTTAATTTATCTAATTATAATTATAATTTATAATTATTGTCAACATATTTGGGAACCTATGGATCTCACGTGAAGAATTGGTTGAAAAAAGCAAAGATATTTTAATCAAGTTAGACTTAATTGTAAAGTTTGAAAAACTTTATGATTAAATATAAGATATTTAATAAATAAGAATCAATATGAGATATTGGATCTTATTTAGGAATAATTGGTATTTAATTAGAATTACTTGTAATTCTACTTAAAGTTTAATTGAAATTAGAATTTA
>JANKYE010000009.1:9573936-9590443 GCA_032467995.1 Erythroxylum dillonii | reverse complement strand
AAGATTTTTATTCAAAAAAAATACAAGATTATATATATAATTACAAGATTTTTATTCAAAAAAAAAAATTACAAGATTCAAGGTACGGCGATTTGAGCGCGCAAAATTACGAGTCCCTTAAACGCACCTAACACTCATTATTGGACAGGTGACAAGCACGAGCACGAGCCCGAGCCGAGCCCCTCCGACCAAGCCTACCTCTCTCTCTCTCTCTCGCTCTGTCTTCCCAAATAACATATCTCCTAAACATAAACCGCAGCTCCGAATACCCACTTTGAATCTGTTCCTCTATGCGCATGGCCATACCCACTCTTCACCCATGAAAGCCAAACTCTACAGTACTAACACTCCTACTAATAACGGTTACGCCAGCGAAGGCCCCACCTGCGACACCAACTCGCAATGCAGACGACGGCTCCGCTCCAAAACTCTGTCCCATTCTCGGCGGGACAGCTTCACCGCCGGCGTATTTTCCCGGTGGAACGTCAAGTACCTCCTGGTTTTGCCCTTACTGTACATTATGGCGTTGATCATGTGCGTTGGTCAGTTCTCCGCGTTTCTTGCACAGACTACTTACCCTGTTGCTGTGTACAAGAGCCACCAGTTGTTTCAGAAACTTTGGCCTCATATTCAAGCTGATAATTCTACTGCAATCCAGGTTGTTGATTGTTGAGTCCTGTTTTGTGTTTTCTTTAACTTCTTCTGGATTTTGGTTTTTTATTTGATTGTTGCGAGAAGAAGACGAGCGAAAAGAGAATCTCTCTCGTCTTTAATGGTAAAATAAATGGAAAAGACGATGCTACTTTCGTCTCTTATATCTCTTTTTCATCCTCAGTTCTTCAATTAAATTGTCCTTTCTGAGACGTAATGTGAAGTGCGCCTTCTACGTCTGATCATGGTGGATGAGATTATGGTGGAAATTTTAGATGGATTATGGGGTTATTTTTAAAAGTGAACTAGATCATAAAGTGACTAAGAAGAAGAGAGTTCTCATGTCTTGTGACAGCAATTCGAAGGACGCTAGATACTAAATCTGTGTACCTTTTACCTACTTAATTCTGATTCTCTGAGCATGATGGCCATTTTCTTGGCGCAGTTATCCTCCGTGTGGCAATACAAAAGGAAGCTCAAAGTCCGGAGACCCTGTTCCAATTCAACTTACAAACCGAATTTCCCCATTGTAACAGGTGAAAGATTTTCCGATCTTGAATTTAGCGTGTTATAGTTCACGAATGTAGAATTCTCGTTTTGCGGAAAATGAGTTAACTCAAGTTGCATTTGTTCCAATAGTTAAAGAGAAAGATAATCCAAACTTTTCCCATTTAATTGTAGTGCCTTCTGGCCCCATCGGCTACCTGCTTGTTGAGGCAAATGGTGGTCTAAATCAACAGCGTTCTGCGGTGAGTCCTTCCCCATTTCTACTGGTCTGTTTGGTATACTCTCTCTCTTTTTTTTTTTTATACAATTTTTGAGAATATTAATATGTGTCCGGTGTGCAGACCGCAATTCCTTAATATCCATTATATGCTCATGCCTTGTTTCTGACACTTCCCTTGTGTGTATTAGATCTGTAATGCAGTTGCGGTGGCAGGACTTCTGAATACTGTTTTAGTTATCCCTTACTTCGACCTCAATAGTGTATGGATGGATCCAAGGTGAGCAGCTGACTTGCATCATTCATGTGTTTTAAATGTAAAGTTAAGGTGATAAGGTGTACTAAGTGAAAAACCTACTCACAAGAAGTTAAAAGGTTGTAAGTGCCTAAAGACAGTATCGTTGAGTGTAAAAAACCAGGTGTAATTCTTTTTTGAAATTATGAAATGCCATTCTTTGCACAACTTATGGTTTGGAATAAGACCACATTAGTTTAGATTCTGCAAGCATGCCGGGGGTGCTGCTATTTACTCTGTTATGTCTCTGTTTCCGATAATGCCAATATTCCTGAAATTACTATGCTTATGGTTATTAGAAGTTTAACCAGACTCCTATAATAATGTTAGTTATATTATCCTGGACACGAGAGATGGCTCATTGAAGTTCGTATGGCTTGTGTAATCTGACTCCTGTTAACGAACCTGTAGTCATTTAACCATATCAAATGCCTAACGTCATGCTTAAGTAACCATATAATAAGTATACATGAAGATGTCAAAACATATACTATGAATTCTTTGCTGCAACGAATTTTCTTTCCTGAAAAAGTTATTGTATTGACCCTGAGTGTGTCATAAAGTGAAATCCACCTGCTTTATAGTGTGTTTGCAGATATATATGATGAAGATCATTTTATCAAAACTCTGGATGGTTATGTGAAAGTAGTGACAAAACTACCAGACGATTTGATGGAAAGGTATCAACACAATATCACAAATATTCCAAACTTGCGTGTCCCAGCTTGGGCTTCAGCTAATTATTACTTGGGAGAAGTTTATCCTGTTCTACGGCAGCAAGGGTATGTTCTGTAGCATGTCCTCTTTCTTTCTTGTCTAATTGTATGACGTGAACGATAGTTTATCCCAACTTGAAATAGGAAATTCTGAGAGCACGCTGAGAGCCAAAGTAAAGATCCATGATATAAGGATGGCCGATTTGAGCATTGCAACTTTGTTGCGCTTGTCATTTTTTCTGGTTTTTAAATATGTTAAATGATCCTATGATATAAGGATGGCCAATTTGAACATTGCAACTTTGTTGCTCTTGTCATTTTTTCTGGCTTTTAAATATGTTGAATCATACTTCCACATTGTTTATCTGGTGATTCATTTAGCAGGGTTGTCCGCATAGCCCCATTTGCCAACCGATTGGCGATGAATGTCCCTTCACATATTCAGTTACTAAGATGCCTAGCAAATTACAAAGCTTTGAAGTTCTCTTCCTCCATATCTGACCTTGCACAAAAGATGGTTAATCGAATGATTGATAAAAGCTCACAGACTGGCGGAAAGTATGTGTCTGTTCACCTCCGATTTGAGGAGGTACGACTGTTCTAAGCATGCTTTCTATTCTTTTCATGTTGCTTATTGAAATAATACGATTTAAACTAATGATTGCTTAATATTTCTTGTCAAACCGTAGGACATGGTGGCCTTCTCATGCTGTGTGTATGATGGAGGAGATTCTGAGAAGTTTGAAATGGATTCATTTCGAGAACGATGGTGGAAAAATAAATTTAAGAAGAAAGACCGTATCATTATCCCGGGCTATAATCGTATAAATGGTCAATGCCCTCTAACACCCTTGGAGGTACTTCGGATTTCTTTCCTTCTCTTGCCTTTTGGTGACTTGGCATATTAATATGAGCTTTTGATACAAACACTCTGTAAGCTTCTGCTTCCTGTGGAACCTTTCCATTTTTGTGTAAAGACTCAATCCATTTCATTTATGATGAATGACGCCTGTGTCCTCAGAATCTATTCCATGTCTGATGTCTTATGCCTGTATACTCAGAATCGTTTCATGTCTGATGACTGATGCCTGCTTTTCTATACATTCCTTGTTTCATGCATACTAATCTAAATCCACTAATAAATCAACAATAACATCTTCTTTTGCTTGATTTCTTTTCCTGTCAGCATAGGTTGGGATGATGCTTCGTGGTATGGGATTTGAGAGCAACACTTCAATTTATTTGGCTTCGGGTAAACTTTACCAAGCAGAAAGGTATTTGGCCCCGATGCTGAAAATGTTTCCTTCGATCTACTCCAAAGAGTCTCTTGCAACTCCAGATGAGCTTGCCCCTTTTAAGGTAAATACTTATAACAGCCTCCTATAAATCATGGTCAAGGAAACATTCATAATCTCTGCCATTTATCATTCTTGCTTAGTGGGATATTTTTTTTACTGAAGCTTGAGAATTTGGTTGCTCATCCAGGCATGCCTTAAGCTCTCTACCTTTGTACCTATTAGGGCCGTTAAGCTGTAATGTTTCCTTTTATCTCGTGATTTTCTTGACAAGAGTACTACTAAGGTTAACAAAGTGAATTACACAATCCCAGCAGATGAAAATGCATGTTAGATCAACATTTCTATCTTTTTTTCAATCTAGTTAGATTCATGATTTTATCTATACAATTTTGTTCAGTTTAACTTTTGTGTATCCAAGTGAATGAGTAGATCAGGCAGATTAGAACGGCAGAATTTATATGACACTAGGTGCATCTATGATGAGTTCATATGCATTTGCATCGTTTATGTGATTTTACTTTAATCGTGATGTCTCAGTGTATATATGCCACCGAATTTCTCATGTCTTTTGATCCCTGTCACAGGGCTATTCTTCAAGGTTGGCAGCATTGGATTACACCGTTTGTTTGTTTAGCGAAGTTTTTGTAACAACTCAGGGCGGCAATTTCCCCCATTTTCTTATGGGCCATCGCAGATTCCTTTTTGATGGACATGCAAAGACCATTAGGCCTGATAAGCGCAAGCTTGTGGTTCTACTGCAGGACATGGGAATCAGGTATTTGACGTCTACATTGCATTATATTTCTTTGTTGGTAATGCTTGATGCTTGTAGCAATATACCTGTGCAAACTTCAGTGTGAAGCCGTCATCCTATCTTGATCAGTCCAAACTTGGCATGCACCGTGGAAGTAGTTAAAGCATAATATGTGTCACGCACGATGTTGATGAGTGAATTTTTATATTCTATTCTTTTAATATTCAATTTAGGGAAGTATATCTATTGTTTGGTATTAGTAAAGTAAAAATAAGAGTTAATCCTACGAAGAATTGATAAATATTGAACTTAATTTTTTAATTATTATCTAATTAGTAATGACGTGAAATTATGTTGATTTAATTAAAGTTAAAACTTAATCCTTTCTATTTTATGTCAATACAAGAATACTGAATAATAATAAAAAGAATATCAATTTTAAAAAATATTTAGTTAGGTTTTTCTTAATTACATCTTATATGTTTATTCAATTAAAGGAGTTCTTTTATTTAGACTTATTAAGTTTCTTAGTGTAATAATTTGATACCTCTCACCTATTTTTAAGTAGATTAACCAATATCTCTATCTTATTATCTTTTTTCATATTGTCCTAAATTCTTTGAAGCTCCACAGAGGTTATTATAATATTGAAAGAGTCATGTGGGTTTATCTTTTAATCCCTATTCAATTTTTAATATATGTGCTGAGACAATACACGTAAGTACTCTCGAGTATATCTATTTGTAGATAAAGTTAGACTAATTTCTCGCTTGTATATGGTTAGTATTAATAGCAATAGATATGAATAGAAACCTTTATTTAAAATTGAATAAAATAACATACGATTATTCGTTAAGATATAGAAGTATTTACTATTTAGTCACATATCATCCTTACAAAAGCGAAAACAATAGTTAAAATGAAGGCAGCATTCCTTGATGTAATATAAAATTCTAAGGTATCCTTTGTTGAAGATCGCTTCTATAGAATGATTTTTGATCTCTGTTGAAATGACTTTCGAATGTGTTCTCTAAGTGGGCAGTTAACCCTAATTGAAAACTCTAATTTTCATGGTCTTATATAATTTTTGTCCACCATATATACGGTTTTGGATATGATCGTGGTCTAGATCGTGTATCTTTTTGCCAAAATTTTGGACTGGAATACAGGTTTGACGCGCTCGTATAATAGGTTGTATATTACCTTCAGCCTTATTCGAGAAGAACTTGGGCTAATACACGACCGTATATTACTAAATTGTATTCAGTCATAAATAGTGTTTTCTTCATATTTTGACTCGTAAACCCCTACATTTTGTTAGTTGTCATTTCTCAAATAATGCTTCCACAATTATTTAAAATATGATATAAAACCAATTATATTAAAATAATTTAGATAAAAGATATAATATACTATAAAAAGATATATGCATATTTTATATACATCAAACGTCAGAACATGTATAGTCCTTTGGGAGTCCTGCTTGCTGGATGTAAAATGGGCCTACTTTGTCATAATAGCAATATTCTGGAGTTAGAAAATAGGAGTATGCATTGCAGATTGTTTACTTGTTCGGCATTTTATGTGACAATTGGATTTGGATAGATTTTGAGGTATGGACCTATGGTTGTTGTGAAACTAAAATCTAGAGATTTGTATTACGAGGTAATGTGGAACCCAGGATTTTGACAACAATGTACAGATTCGATAATGCAGTTTCTACTAAATGATTTGACAGCTGGACGGCTTTCAAAGGTCAAATGGAAGCAATGCTGACTGAAAGTGATCGCAAAGGAATGATGGTACCCAGAGTGAAAAAGATCAACAGAAAAACTTCCATCTATATGTATCCTTTGCCAGAATGCGGGTGTCTCCAATACCATAACTCAACACTTGGATCAGGCCATCCAGTTAACTTTCATGATGCCCTGATCGAGTCCATTAGATGACATAGTTTATCATCATTAATCTTGTACATTCAACAGCAATACCCACCAAGCATACTGCAGCCTAGGCTATTCTCTTGAACGCTAGCTTTCTGCCGTCCATTGCCAATGTTCTGCTGTGAAAAGAGAAGCAGATGGTCATTGCAGTTACACTTACAGGTGTGTGGTGGAATTCCAATTTTGAGCATCCGAGGAGTTCTCCATTATAATCATACGTCTTGCTTGAAAACATAGAAGCTCTCCTCCACATCAGTTTTGTTTTGTTGTCTAGTTTTCAAGCCTTGGTTTCTAATAGTTCTCTGACATGCGCTGCTTTGGATTTTCAAGCTTTCGACTATTGAGGTCTGAGATTAAGTGTGCCATAGTTTTACATCAAGACTGTAGATATGCAAATAGATTTTTTCACTCTACTTTCCTGTAAGAACAAGCGTAGCAGATACTTTTGCCTTCATATACGCTTAGACTGCTTCCACATGTTTTAACTGCTTTATTCG
This sequence comes from Erythroxylum dillonii, assembly GCA_032467995.1. NCBI lineage: Eukaryota > Viridiplantae > Streptophyta > Magnoliopsida > Malpighiales > Erythroxylaceae > Erythroxylum > Erythroxylum dillonii. The sequence goes on along the minus strand of JANKYE010000009.1, from coordinate 9,583,565 downwards.
GCATGATTATTGTTTTCTGAGACACCCACTGGTTATTGTTTTGTGACAACTGACCCAATGGATTGATTGCTCGGATGACCTACCGATCTTGCCGAACTAAAACTTGAACCCAAAGCAAGCGGATGTCAGTAATAATTTGATTCATTTCAAATTCCATTTTATAAAGACTAGTTCAAATCCAAGACGGTGATAGATACGTAGATAGACACTATTTTCATAATTCTTATATCGTGATTAAAAACATGTCTAAAAGGTCTGTCCAACCTCGGCAATGGAGTCGGACAAATATATTCAACAATATTAAGTTACAGGGCAAGCGTCAATCGTGACCTCTTGTGGGTTTCCTGCTTATCCCGCCATTATGGGGAACTCCATTAAGTAAGTTAGCTTTCACAAATAACGATAATGGATTTGAAGTGCATTGTGGCAGCTTTGCGTCATTGTGGGCGATTTCACGCTATCAAACAGGGAAAAGCATTTCAGTCTCATTTGATCAAAACTGGGTTTTCTCATAACGTTTATGCGGCGAACAACTTAGTATCAATGTATATGGACTCCACGTTTTTGGAGGAAGGACGTAAACTGTTTGATGAAATGCCTAATAGAAACATCGTTACTTGGACGACGATGGTCTCTGCATACACCAATAGCGGTCAACCTCAAGAAGCTATAAAGTTGTACACCCAGATGTTGGATTCCAAAGCAGAGGTGCCCAATGGTTTTATGTATTCCGTGGTTTTAAAAGCTTGTAGTCTTGTGGGAAATATCGAACTAGGTAGGCTGATTCATGGAAGAATTGCTGGAGAGAAATTAGATAATGATATTGTTTTGATGAATACCCTTTTGGATATGTATGTTAAATGTCGGAGTTTGAATGATGCAAGACAAGTTTTTGATGAAATCATTTCTACCGCAAATTCTACATCATGGAACATTATTATTTCAGGGCATTGTAAAGAAAGGTTGATGAAGGAGGCAGTGGATTTGTTTCATCGAATGCCGGAGCCTAATAGTGCTTCTTGGAACAGTATCATTGGTGGTTTTGCAGATAATGGGAACTTGCGTGCATTGGAGTTTGTGTATAAAATGCACCATAAAGGCTTTAAGCTTGATGAGTTCACATTTCCTTGTGCTCTTAAGACGTGTAGTTATGTTGGTTTCTTGGATATGGGGAAACAAATTCACTGTTACGTTTTGAAGCTAGGTTTTGAGTCTAGCTGCTTTACATTGTCAGCACTTGTGGATATGTATTCAAATTGCAATGCATTGAATGCAGCATTGAAGTTGTTTCATCAAAACTCTGGTTCCAGCACCTCATTTTGTGATAACTTAGCACTTTGGAATTCTATGCTTTCTGGGTATATTGTTAATGAAAAAAATATATCTGCTATAGCTATGCTTTTGCAAATATATCGTTCTGGTTCATGTATGGATTCTTACACACTGAGTAGTGCTTTGAAGGTCTGCATCAACTTGCTCAATTCGAGACTGGGGATTCAAGTTCATGGTTTGGTTGTTTGTAGTGGGTATGAATTAGATTGTGTTGTCGGAAGCATTCTTATAGACCTCTATGCAAAAGTGCGGAAGATTAGGGATGCTTTTCTACTCTTTAACAGGATTCCTAAAAAAGATACTGTTGCTTGGTCTGGTTTACTCATGGGATGCTCCAAGGTTGAACTAAACTCTCTATCTTTTTCATTATTCAGGGATATGATTAATCTGGACCTTGAAATGGATCAATATGTTGTTTCCAGTGTTCTCAAAGTTTGTTCAAGTTTAGCATGTCTTCAACGTGGTAAACAGGTTCATGCTTTTTGTATAAAGAGTGGATATGAAGCAGAGAGAGTTACACTCACTGCTCTTATTGATATGTATTCTAAAAGTGGTGAAATTGACACTGGTTTAGCTTTGTTTGATACCGTTCATGAGAAGGATGTTGTGTGTTGGACAGGGATTATTGTAGGATGTGGACAGAATGGAAGGGCAACAGAAGCAGTTGAACTTTTCGAAGAGATGGTCCAAAAAGGGTTAAAACCAAATGAAGTTACCTTTCTAGGTGTACTTAGTGCCTGCAGACATGCTGGTTTGATTGAAGAGGGATGGTCCATCTTTAAGTCCATGAAACTTCACGGCCTTCAACCTCATTTAGAACATTATTATTGTGTGGTTGATCTTCTTGGTCAAGCTGGGCATTTCAATGAGGTAGAGGACTTACTTGTTCAGATGCCATTCAAGCCTGACAGAACCATATGGAGCTCCTTGCTTGGCGCTTGTGTAACTCACAGGAATTCTAAGCTTGTTGGTGCAGTTGCTGACCACCTTCTTGCTACCTCACCAAATGAACCTTCAGTTTATGTTATGCTTTCAAATGCTTATGCCACTCTGGGAATGTGGGATAGTCTCAGGACGGTAAGGGAGGCTAGTAAAACACTGGGCATCAAAGAAGCTGGAGTTAGTCGGGTTGACATTTCATTTTAACTTTTCATGCATTAGTACATTGCACGTCTGCAATGATTGTTAAATCAGGCAGTCAAAATGTTAAGATTATTGGTCATTGTTTGCCCGAGCTATGGACATAAGACGACATCCTGTAAATATGTTGAGGAAACCTGAAATGCCGAAAATAACTGCAAATACTGATACAAGCAATCGAACTCAATAATAAGGTAGTGACAAAGCTTTGAAGCATGTTATCAAAATCATTCTTCACATGTTCTTATGTTTGATGTGATTTGGGGATAGGAACAATTATACATTTGTCTATTCCAGTTTCAGGAAACATTCTCAAAGCAAGTACCCTGATGAGACATATTTTTGCATAAGAGCGAGCTTTCAGCATGTGACTCTAGGATTTTCCTGGTACAGACACAAGATTGTAACTGGTCAACCTCTGTATTACATTTTTCTGAACTGATTTTGTGTTAAAAATAATATTATTACTTTTTGGTTTTCATAAGGAATCAGTGGGAGGGAAGAAAGTTTACTTTCAGTGCACAGAAAGAGAAGAAAGAAAGCACCTACAGGTTTGGTCCTCCTGCAATGTTTGAGATTCCTCTGCCCCTGTTGTTCATCTCTTAAGATGTTTCACTGTTTCTGTACTATATAGAATGGTCATATATATGCTGGTTAGTTCGCTTAACAATTAAAATATATCTTCGATGTTAGATTGGATTCAATTTTTAACTGCTATTTCAGACATGCTTATGTCTCTTTTTAAAAAAAATTTCTAAAAGTTCAGGATTCTCGTCTCCCAATTGATTTCAAGCTTTTGAATCTGCAAATTTGCAGATTTGTCATCACCCTGATACCTCATTTATTTCCCATTCCCTCTCACTAAGCTGGACATGATGCATAAAGTTCATTTTACCATGTTGGTAAGTTGATACTGAAGCTTTACTGTATGCGTATGTATCTTTCCGTTGCATGTATTTGTTTTTTGTTGTAGATGATTATTTCCTTAATGAAATTGGTCAACAAAAGTGAGATACAATAGTCTCGATGAGATATATGATATAGCAAGCCAGTTGAAACTGACTAAATTTTATGGGGTTATGCATCCATCCTCTAGCCTCAGCCTAGTGCAGCAGACAAGCATTACTCTGAATCGGTTGAGAAGTGCTACCGTACCGTCTTTACCTTAACATCAAGGATTACGAATATTTTAGCTAGTGAAGGAAAACCTGACGTTCCATACTATTGTGGTATTTATTATGATCACGTACCCATCCAACGTCTTTATTTGATAGCATGGCTTAAGGTCCGCTCACAACTCAACAGACGATGACATTCGATCTTTTAATAGTCATCATTCACAAAATCTGAGTTCGTCAATCTGTAAATAACAGGCCACTTCTTGAGGTTGCATACTCATTCCTTATTGTGGACTTAGAAAAAGCTTCAAGGGTGAAAGAAAGGATAAGGTGGTCCAAAAGGGGTTAACCCTGTTCCACCCATTTGATGATGATGCAACAAAAACAACCAAGAAATGCTATCGTGAAGAGGTTACATCCATCTTTTTACCAGCTCAGTTGTCACTGTTACTGCAGATGGATACCTTGCTTTTGAAAATCCTCATTCCCTGTTGGTACATAGTTATTGGCTTGTCTTTGTACAGTTTCTCGCGTTAAGTTGCTTTCTTCTGCTTCTAATGCCTGCCATCATTTTTCTTTTCCTTTTAGACAAGTGCAATAGTTTGTGTTTAGTTACCATTTATTATTTGGTATGACCTGCATCTCAAAAAGAGCATGTAAAGATAGATTTTTAACTGCCAAAAATGCATTGGAGATTCATCTTAAAGTGACGCGTTGGGGCGATGTTAAGAAATCAAGACAGGATTCTATCTCACACGTAGCGGACAGCAATGAAACTTTTTTGTTTGATCTTTCGAAACTTAAATTTTATAAAATGATTAACACGTAAATCACAATAGAGTATGAAATGTAATTCGTATCTTATTATGTTATTGGATATTTTTCTTTATCATTTTCTATAAATTGTTTCTAAAATTGACCTATATCAACTACCATAATAGTACAAGTGTTTGGTCTCTAATGATATCTATATAACGTATTAAGAGAATTCCACAACAATTATAGATAGAGTTCAGCAAGGAATGCTAACATCATTAGTTCTTTAAGTCTATTTATAATAAGTTGTGGATATTTTAAAATTTAATTATAATTATAATTAATTTTAATTTTAAATAAATACTAATTATGTCTAAATAATATTTAATATCTTATATTGATCCTTATTTTTTAAATATTTCATATTTAATTATAAAGTTTCTTAAATTTTACAATCAAGTTTGACTTGATTAAAAACATGTTTGCTCTCTTTTAACTCATTCTTTGTATATGATCTATTAGGTTTTTAAATATGTTGATAATAGATATAAATTATAATTCTAAATCATATTTAGGATTAGATAAATCAAATTCCTTTAATTTGTTTTTAATTCTCTAATTAAATGATTTATATCCATAGATTGTAATTTACGTTTAGCAATACATCATAACCACCTAAATATTTAGAAATGTCAGTAATTTTGGCTAACCTTTTTGTGCATAATTTTTTCATATAAGTCAATATTTTTATCATACAATATTTCGATTAATAATTGATTCAATTAATAAAAAATTTAAATTATTTTACAAAATATCAATCTATTTTGACTGAAGATTTTCCGATTCAATACTAATTAAGAACAATTAAACATTTTTCTAATCACTTTAAAGTGATAATCTTTTGTTAATTACTTAATTACCTCCATATAATTCATTTTATATTTAATAACTATTGTCTTGGCTATTCTTGACTAGAATAAGTCATATGTAGTATCAAAATATAGTCATCCTTATATAAGATAATTTTAGAGATTTCAAAGTCAAAAGATCACTTGTACAATTATAACAACGAGAATTTCATAGACATACAAGTAATGTCCAAATGTAATTCTCATATAAGATCAGTTTAATAAACTTGTTCTTTAATAAGTATTCATACATTTGTTTAAATATCTTCGTACTTTAGTTAATGAGATTGGCTACTTCATTGATAAGAAAAATCATAATAAGTCATAATTTTTTTTACGCTACAATAATGTCCATTCTTAACATCACAATGACTATGAATTATTTAGAGATAATATATAAATGGAATATGAATATCATAATTTGGATTTTATCATAATTTGGATCTCATCATAATTTCATCTATATTGTATACTTACCCATAAAATTTAGCATTTATATTTAAATAAGTAAAAGATAAAGAATGTCTTTAAATAAATATTCCATTAAACTAAAACCAATTGGTTGGTTGTAGGACATAAACCAATAATCACTCACTTGCATTAAGCCAATTGTTTATGTATCTTATACCTTATTACTATATGATGATCATGCTATTATTGAAATAGTAGTTTAGAGAGAGAATTCTACAAGATTTTCTATAATCAACATTTGCTTAAATCATACAACATTCATCTTAATTATCATCATAATTAAGAGAAATTGCCTAAATATATACTTAGATCTTTGATGAGATTTTAGCTCCTTTTGCGTGTCTAAAGGCTTTAATGTTCTATAATATATTAAAGTCTGAACAATGTAAGGAACTATATTAAGTTCATTAAAGAATTTCTTGATCTAATTAATAATTTTCACTAAATGAAAAATATATTATGACTTTTTTAACAACCACTTGGTATTGGAACCTTTCAATCTCAAAATAATATTATTTTAAACCAAATTACCTTAATAAAGATTTTCTTCTAAAATTAATATCCTTATAACCTTGAACTTAAATATCAGCTCATATATAAAATAATGGATATCTTTGATACTTCATGAGTATGGGATATCTCAAATAATAAACATTTTTTGTACATTATTTATGTAATTGGATTATAATAGGTAAACAACTTCCATATCTATCTCTATAGATCTAATTCCTATAATTAAGTGGTTATCTTTTCATATCCAATAAGAGTTGTTCTTGGACAATTATATTTTCAACAATTAAAAATATGAGTTGTTGTTCTTTATATGTCTATATATACTCCTACTAAAGAGGAAAACTATACTCTCACTAACCTTGTTGTAGACATGAATTTATAATGTTCTCCAAAATAAACTCTTTGAATTTATCATGAAAGTGAATATTTCAACGTCTCGTAGCCTTTCAACTATACATCAAATGTATCAACAAAGGTATTAGTTCCAATTGGATGCACTGCTATTAGATTTGAACTTTTCAAATTTCGAGTTACTCATACTACTTATCTTAAGAACTATTATCCTATAAGTATATATTGAAATAAACAATTTTTTCAGTCAATTTGTAAGATTTTATCTAACTTTTTGATTATCTTATAGTCTTTTATTATTCAACTTAGTTCTACAATTAATGGATAAAGCAAGTCATAAACTTTGATTCTTTCAAAGTCTTACCATTTCATATCTAACATGACATCTTATCAATTGATTTAATTAGAATTTTTGAAAGCAAGTTGTAGTACTAGGCATAACTATAGAAGAAATAAATATTGTATCATACAATATCTCATATTATATATTTTTCTCCTTATATAAACCCATACTCTTATGAATTTTTGTTATGAAGGAATTCACCATAGAATCTCATTCCCTGTAGATAACCAAAAATTTAAATATCACCATATCGATCTCATTGAAGTACTTCAACATTCATTGCTTAGTTTCTACTTAAATTTAGAAATTTGAATTTTTTAAAATTTTAAATCAAAATTTCATTTAATATATAAGATTATATAACATAAAATCATTAATACTTCTAAAGAAATATAAGAATCATCCTTTCATGAATTGTTTTTCCTGATAAGATCTCATCTTGCTATATTATTTGATATTATCTCCTTTGTTTTGGATTTATTTTGATGCTTAAATATGAAAATTAATATTTATTTTATTTTAGAAGATGAAAAGTAAAGATTGCTTCAAATTAGGACTCTATTGATGATAATCATAAATTTAGGATAAAGTGAAGAGATTGATGCAGTAGATAATGTTGTTCACTTGAAGAGTTGGAGTTTAACCGGGAAACTTCTTCTTATCCTTATCATGTAGGAATTTGAACTCGTTTTAGATAGATATCTCTTTAAGTTAGAGTTAGATTAGGACTAATACATTTCGGACTAACTGCTTGAATCATGAAAATATTCTTTTTAAACTAATGATTAATATTACAATTAGACGAGATCTTTCCCTTGAATTTCTCACTTTTATATTCAGTTGATTTAATTTGTTTTTGTATTAATTTTAGTTAATCAGTTTCTTAATCAAACCCCCCATTTTTATTTTATTACTTGAAATTAAGAAACTAGTGTTTAGTTCTTTAGGGATTCGACTTGATTTTATGACTATTACGAAAGTTTGGAGAATCATAATTATTTTGGGGGCTTCGAAAACCTGACCAATTCCATCGAATACATCAGATACATTGATCTAACAATTCAATACGATCATTATCCTTTTACCAAAAGTTGATTAGGTTATTCTTTAACTCAATAAGTTTCACAAGTTTCATATGATTCATAATCAAAAGGATATATATATATCCTTGTATGTAACTTTATGATTCTCATTATGTCGATTTAACCACTATGAAAAAAAGGATAGTCTTTGTTATCTAACTACTTTGTATTCTTGTCATTTATGTTAAGCATAAGTCTCCCTTCATCCATTATATAAAAACTATTTGTATAAATTTGGATCAATTGCTTTTACTTAACATTCTATTTCTTGTCATGCCTTAAGCATTGTAATAATGTTGAATATAAATTCAGTATCAAATACTAATAAGCATGAATTAGAAATATACGTGATCTCTATAATATCATGTATAGGCAAGGAAGTCACTCAATCATTTTTCTAATGATAACTATTATCATTCTATAGCAAATGTATTTAATTATAGTCCACGTTTATGCTTGTAATAGATTAAATTGAATGAAACAGTTTCATCACGGCGGCACTATACTTATACCTTTTCGCAATGTTGAATACTTGGGCTCAAGCTAGGTGGAGTTCGAAGGACTGGAGAAAGTCCTACTACGAGAGGATGTGTCCTTTCTCTTCAAATTTGGCAAAGATTGTGATATGCAGGAAATCACCAAATAAGGCCTATGACACATTGGAGATCAACCTTTATTCTTGCAACAATAGAGGTCGACATTGGACATAGACAGAGGTTCAATTGACAAAATTCCACTGTGGGTCCACTTCCACAACCTGCCCATAAAACTATGGACGCTCCAAAGGTTGAGTTATGTGGCGAGCTCTTTAGGTAAATGTCTAAACTTAGATTCTCAAACACTACATATAGAGAGGGTTGGATACACAAAAGTGTGTATTGAGACACTTAAGCTGGCGATCCTTCATGACAATATTTCAGTTACGAGTGTGGGAGATAAGGGTGCAATGGTTATGAAGACTATACATCTTTCTTACTCTTAGAATCTAAACTCCAACAAGTAGTGGCAACCGATTTGGAGGATTTTTCAATTGGAGACTACTACAGAGATACAAACACAGAATCTTCTAAAACAAAGTACCATTATGACTACTGCTCAACCTGCTGTTGTTACAGAGACACCTGTGGTCTATGCTGTGGATGTCGAAAGAAGAACTAAAAGCCCACGTAGTGATACTCCATTGGGGGCGAGCCAAATTTCTAATAGGCTGACCAACAGTAATGATGAACTGGAAACTGCAAAAGCCACGACAACAGAAACAACTTCTGATCTTTGGTAGACACAAGCATGCTTGCTACAAATGTGGAGATAGTAACGGAGGTTGGGACATCTGAGTTTAATACAACTGTATCAACTGTATTAGACAAGGTAAATTTTACTCAGAATGACATGCTTTATGATTGTGATCTCCAATCTAGAATCCTCTTATGCCTTCATCAAGTTCGTTATTTGATGTTACAAATTTTAGATCTGCACCTCCGAAATCTCAAACCGAGATGAGTAGGAAGTGACTAATTGTTGGACCCCGAACTTTTCTTGATGAATTTAGCATGATGTCAACTTAGGTTTTGAATGATGAATTGTTTTGATTGGATTTTGATTAAGCATGATTGAA